>VZTL01004290.1:1783-12258 GCA_013400535.1 Scopus umbretta
TTTTTTTTTTTTTCTTATTTGGAGGAGGTCATAAGCTATGTTTATTTATCTATTTACCTTAATAAAATTACATCATCCAGGTATTATCAGGCATAAAAGTATCTTTGTGTGAGGATCTCCTTTTGGGTGGGACATAGTAACACTGATGCATTTGCAAAACGTGCAATTGAGAAGAAAACAATGCATGTCTAGGTATTTTAAACCTGAGCCATGCTGCTATTCAGTCCACAGAAATGTTGGTGGGGGTGTATGTGCTTATTTGGATTATAAAGTCTTCAATCATTAGATCATTGTGACTTAAGTTGATTTCTGTCCCTAGGAAACGGCGCATGAAGTATCCTCATTTTAGCTAATCAACATCATTTATTTATTCCTTGAAAGACAGGATGTATCCACAGGTTGACAGAGCTGTGGATAATTTCTTATCTGTCCAATCTCAACTAAAAAATTGCTCACGTCAGGAATTCTCTCTGCAGCAATGAGCAACACTAGCTCTGATCAGTAGCATTAATGAAAGCAGGCATAAACCAGCCTTTTTTATGCTTACTAATTAAAGGCAGATGGCCTTGAACCAGCTAGTGCTAATCTCAGGTTACTAATCTACACCTTGTACTGTTATTTTCAGTGATACAAAAACGCAAGTGGGGAGAAAGGGATGAAAAAAACACTTTAGAAGTACATTATGTATTTCAGACTTCTTGTGAAATTTCAGGAGTATGGAAAAAAGCACTGATGCTTACTGAACCTAATAGGAGCTCTTTCATGGACTTCATTTGGCAGTGAATCAGGGCTACTATTATTATGACTGTACGATGACTTTGAAACAAGATTAGAAAAAGCATCAACCATCTGCTTTTCAGGAATATGCAAAGGGTTAGGCTGGCTCTGAAGGATATGCTGCAAAAGTATGTCATGATCCACTGTGGTGAGGAGGAAAAAAAAAGGGGGGGGAGGCGCAATTGGAAGGATGATAGTGTCCACAGTGTTTACAGGCAGAAGAAAACAGAGTGTGAGAGAGCGGGGAAAATGTTTCATTCCATCAAAAGTGAGATATTGGCTGGCATACAGAATAGTGGGGAAAAGATTTACCTTTGAATGCTGGTTGTTTTTGACTACCATAGTACTTTTGGCCTTAATATATTTAGAAAAAAAAAGCAAAACTAATGTTAAGCAACTGTAATTTATATGCTTCTGACAGGAAGTATAAAGGGTAGTGACATTTAGAAAACCCTTGATTTATGCTATATTAATGTCATAAAATTATCTTAGTTGGTTGCATGGGTAGAAGAAAAATAAACATGATTAAAAGAGTCAGTGAGTCACAGTCAGAAATTTCCACTGTTCAGTCCATTACGTAGCAAGTTCCAATAGTGCTTTCTGTAGCCATCTAGGTGTTTTCAAATTGTTTAGCTATGATAACTGTCACTAATCAGTATCTTAGTAGGGATAATTACATTTATAATATAAATAATGGTCTCTTTCTGTGATTAATACTTTTTTTCATTTGTGCTGCTCAAGAACTGGATGTTTATTTGTCAATAAGGATTTTTTAATACAAGTAAAGAAATAAAAATTATAACAATAATTTAAATGCATGAGAAGTAATGCATCATTTAACCTTGGAAAAAACCCATAATAGTCATTGTAAGGTACTTGTGAAACAGTAGATTAACAATTCCAGCCATCTGAATTCCCCTCCAAATCTTCACTGAAATGAACTTGTACAGCCTCTTCTGTCCCTCACCAATTGTTTGGCCAGCCCAGGGTTTATAGTTTGTACATCTTTAAGCTCCTGAGCTTGCCTGCTAATGCCTGCTACTAATTCACTGACTTGGCAAGAATGGGCAAATTCCTGGGTTCATGTCATAGGTGCGATATTCAGTCCTTTTTCCTTGATGTCCACAAATCTGTCTCCCACAGATTTAAGAAACTTAAAATGCTGTTATTTTTCATAGTCATCATTTTATGAAGTAACTAAGGTATATTTAGAACAGATGCCTGGCTTATTTGAGGGCAAAACCAAAAAACTCCAAACCTTTAAAAGACTTCAGTATAAAGGAAGGATTCATTTGTCACAACCTTTGATGATGTTTTCCACGTGAGTAACTACAGCAGCAATTATCTAGTAGCTGTGGAAAAATACTTTCCATGCTAACCCATGCCACATGTAAGAGGACTGACAGAGCTAAACTCTGCCAGGTCAGAAGCAGTAGAGGTGAAAATGGTTTTGAATGCAGCCATGCTACAGGTGGGAGGTTGTGGGTAGGGTATGAATCCCTGAAGTGTTAGAGCTGAATCAAGGTTCACTAAATATGAACCTTCCTACTTACTGCTTCAGCTATGTGCATTCTTCAGAGAGTGTCAGAAGTGAAAGACTAGAGGTCACTGAGAGGATAGAAAAGCTGTTTAGCTTTTTCACCAGTGGCTCAATTTATGCAATCAAATGCATGGAGGGGGAGAGGTTTGCAAAAACACTCTTAACGATTCTCAGAGTTTATTTTACTAGCCTGGAGATTGTGGCTTATTCAAAAATGAAGAGATGGGTGTTTTGGGTTTTGTTTCTTTTTAATAAACGGGAACAGATTCTCTCATTTCTGGAAGGCAAAGGAAGAATAGAATGTTAGAAACTATGAAACTGTTTACAGAAGAAAACCCACTCAGGAATGTGAGTACTCCCAACTTGTTAAGCTTGATATCACCATAATATGATCTTGTACATCTCCAAGGTGTACAGTTAGGAAGGACATATTTTGTACTTACTTTCTTATTTAGGAACTGTTGACCCTTTAAATAGGAAGCTGCTACAAATAAGCGCTGCCAGATCTGATACCTATCTTGAAGCTTGGCAGGGTACAGGCAGGGAAGGAATGAACTGTCTGTAGTGTTGGGAGAAGGGGGAAGCACGTAGGAGAAATGATCCTTTCTGACCTTTTCCTGGTGTGTCCCCTCTCCCTCCCCCACTGCTGTGCTTGTAAAAACAGCACGGTCTTCTAGTAATGTTTTGTTTTCTTTATTCCTCTTATCCCTTGAAGGCAGTGACCCAGGCCTTTTACTTACTATAGGATCTAGGCAACAAAGCTCCTGTATTATGGTTTACTTGAGGTCCAGTTCTCCAAAATGAACAATCTTAATGGAGTTTCTACCTTTTTCTTCCTTCCCCACCAGTTATTCTTTTCCTTCACCTCTGAATGAGCTTTTCCTGCCTTTGTAGTTCTCCAAGCTTTTGGCACCTCTCCTTTAATCCTTTTCCTTCTTCTTTTTTTTTTTTTTTTTTTTGTGTGTTTTTTTTGTTTGTTTGTTTGTTTTTTTTGGTTTTTTTTTTTTTTTAAATCCTTTATTTTTCATCCTTTTCTTTCCAAGGGAATCCTGGCATCCTGACAGCAAACCTCCCTGAACTCAAACTTTTGGCATGAGCCTAAAACCTTTGTGGGATTTTACAGGCCTTCAGGCTATTTAATGCTGCAGCTGTGACAATGACTTTGAGTCCAGCAGAGAAATAGCAACAATTTGGATACTATTTAGGCAGGCTGTGAAGAACACCACTGGATTCACTGGTCTCTGAAGCTGCCTAAAGTTGGGGAATGTGTTATTTTATGATTGTGGGGTTTGGGGGTTTTTTTTGTTTGTTTTTTTTTTTTTACATGACAGAGTAAATGTATGCACACTCTATAAGGTGATGCATAGCCAGAATGGAAATTTCAGCTTTGTCAGCTTCCCACTGCAGGTGGGTAACTCTGGCAATACGGGCTGTTCTGAACACTGATGGAGCACTGAAAGATGAGGAAAACTTGAACCTTTTCTCATCGTGGAACTACTGTCTTGCGTTCATCCTTCATTTTTCTTCCCATTTTCTGTGAGTAGGAGGAAGGCAAGCAAGCCTCTGGAAAACTCCAATACAAAATTTTTCTGCAGTGCAGCGTAGTAGCACAGGGTGACACAGAAGTTTGCATGGGAAGTTTTTGGGAAGTAAAGCCCAAAGTTTTAATTTTCATAGTTTCTTCTCCAAGTGTAGGTTTGTAGACAAGATAACCAACAATGTTTGGAGTAGTTCAGTACCTCAAAAGGACAGATGAGCCATCAGTTCAACTCTATCGCAGTAGAGATGCCTGAGACATAATGGGGAAATGGAGCAGTCCCTTCCTTCTGCACCACTGTGTCCCAGCCAGGGTTGGAACAGCTGCCAGCAACTCTGAAGACTGTAGTCAAAAATGAACAGTCAATGTGGAACATAGCCTTCCTTCTCCAGGAGAGACATGTGGATCAATGAAAGAAGAGCTATCTTTGGACTCAACCCAGGCTAAAGGCAAGATTGAAAAGGGTTGAGATGGACAAAATACTCCATCCAGACCCCCCCCATCCTGCCAATTGATTTGCTCAATTATTTATGTTCTTGTTCTTATGCCTGCATGACACTAGAGTTAAATGACAATTGCAAGATTGCCAGCAGACACTTTATAGGAGGAGATGCTAGTACCTTCTCATGTGAAAAAAATCAGTATTTGTCACTTTTGTATATAGGCGATCACTTCTTTCCTGTCTCAAAGCTCTTGTGAGAACATAGTTGGTACCTTATTTAAACATAACATTATGTCTTGGTTTAACCCCAGCCAGCAACTAAGCACCATATAGCTGCTCACTCACTCCCCCTTCCCCAGTGAGATGGGGGAGAGAAGCAGAAGAGTAAAAATTAGAGAACATGTGGGTTGAGACAAGAACAGTTTAATAATTTAAATAAAATAAAGTAAAATAGTTGTGGTAATAATAAGAATAATATACAATTGCACAATGCAATTGCTCACCACCTGGCCACCGATGCCCAACCAGTCCCTGAGCAGCAATCGCTGCCCCCTGGCCCACTCCCCCCAGCTTATATACTGAGCATGACATCATATGATATGGTATAACCCTTTAGCCAGTGTGGGACAACTATCCTGGCTGTGCCCCCTTCCAGCTTGTCACTGGTGGGCCATGAGAAGCTAAAAAGTCCTTGACTAGTATAAGCACTACTCAGCAACGACTAAAACATCAGTGTGTTATCAACATTATTCTCATACTAAATCCAAAACACAGCACTATGCCAGCTACTAGGAAGAAAATTAACTCTATCCCAGCCAAAACCAGGACACATGGATAGCACACCAGTTATGGCACTTACAGCTACCTAGCATGAAGTAATGCATGATTAGATTCCGTGGTGTGTTTTGGGGGGATACTGCTGTTTGATGGTGTTTCTCCTAGAACGTCTGTGCTGGTTCTGGCAACCTGGAGGACTGCTTGTATTCTAAGTGCAGGCAAACCCTATTTTTAATACACCTGTATTTACTGTCTCTAGAAAACCAGGAGACAAAGAGATGCCTAAAAATTCACTCAGAAGTGCAAGTGTAGCAGTAAAGTCAGAGGCCATCTTAAATTGGAAATGTTCTTTAAGCAGGTGAAACACTTTTATGGCCCAAACAGACTCCAAAAGGCACAGTAGAGGTGGGAAGTACTTGGCCTTATCTAAGGCATTGACCACTCAAGGAATGATGACGGTGATTTTTTTTCAGAATTTTATATATCTTTAGATTTGCATTCTTCTGGGATTTTCATTTAAGGGCTGAACTGCATGTCTAAGAAATTATTGTGATAAGTCCACATTGTCTTCTTTGATTTCTGACCATGATGTTAGAAAATCAAAGTTATGTTTCAAGGTGTGATGGCAGAAAGGAGTGAGACCTTTGGACGGAGAAGAAACTCTTCTTATTGCATGTCCCATCAATATTACAGGAAGGAATACTGTAGCCTCAGTGCAGAAGTTGAGTCAGAGGAGCTCTGGATTTGTTTGTTTGTGTAGACCTTCTCTCTCTGACTTTTTTGAAGAATGGCAAAACCATGCTAGGATGTTGAGGAAGCTTTTGTCACATGCCTGTACATTCACATGTCCCTTGATAGGAAACTAAATTACAGTGATTAGAAGTTGAAGGAAGAGTGTGTTTCAGCTAGACACCTCAATAACTGAAATTGTTTTGACTGTTTAGGGGACAGCTGGGCTAAAAAGTTTCATGGGTAGAGAGCATGTTACCACAAATAAAGCTGGAGTGATGAGTGAAACTGTGCTGGAGCCACCTTAGACTGATGGACACTGGGGAATACAATATGCAACATGACCACAGCAGCCTGATGAGCCCTCAAGAATGAGGGTCTGAATAGAGTTTTAATATCATCAGCTCAGCCCCAGGGTGATTTGGATTATGTGAGGTCCAGTACTTAGACACAGTACGGTGGTGTTTTACAATAAACCTTTGTTGGTTTAGAGACTGGGAATGGGAAAGCTGTTACATGTGGTATTGCAAGTGAAAATTATGAAGTTAGTTAGGCACATTTTTTTTTAATCTTCTGTTAATATCTTTTCAGCTGGAAAAAGTATGTGTATGAGCTTTGCTTTCCTATGTAGCCCTTTCCACACATTCAAACTCTGTTCTATATCCCTTGCTTTTTCTTTAATCACTCACTATTTGAACTCCTTTGTATGTTGGGTAGGTAGCTATGCATGTACTTCAGGGTGAGGAATATCTATGTAGCTGTTTAAACAGAGAGCTTAGGGATGGGAGGAACGTCTTTCATTAAAGAGACTGAGTTACTTTTTCTAGATCTACTATGTGAGTAGTTTAGCCACTTAAACTATAGGTACTGTAAGAAACTGATCCCCCTTCATCAGCATAGCTTAGTAACAACACTTACACAGAGGTTTCATAAACTCTGATTCCTGTGCGTATGGGGCTTCTGGTACTCGGTTAGCAGACCTTGTAGCATAAGATGATCTCTGAGGCCTGTTTTACTCACAGCTCTAAATTGCACTTGAAGTTGACTATTTGAATTGGGATCTCCATGTCTATAATACAGCATTAAATGACATACAATTTGATCTAGATGTATACTGTAATATATGTATGGTGGGGTGTTGATCGTTCACTTGAGTAAGTGAAAGAATGGGAAAGCAAAACACGCTACAGCTATACAGACAGATGTCAGCATGAGCCTGTAGAGCCCTGGGAAGCAGTTCTGCAGCTCATGAAGAGGTGTGTTTTGCTCTACTCGTTCACATGTTACTCACTCACTTGATCTTCTTTCTCAGCATTGCTGGCTCTGTCCCTTCAATTTGCCTGATTTGTCCTAGGTATAAGTGAGTATGGGTCAGTTTTGTAAGTAATAATGTCTCTTGGCAAACACTGTGGTAAAGCATAGTGAGCTTCTGGCCATGTGGTCCCTTCTTCAGGTGCCTCAGGTACAGAGAGTCCTGCAAGAAGGCAGACAGAGAGGACAGGAGGAGGTCTCATTCCTTACATTCCCTACAGGAGCTCTTTCTGGCAAGCTGCTCTGTGGCACTACAAATCAGAGGTTGCTAGTTTGTCAAAGGCTGTTATAATTCAGTGGCAATGTTTGTTTAAGATATTCTTGCCTCACTTTGCTGGCACAAGTGGTTGAGTGGCTGCATTATGAATGGTACTGGGAAATGAAAATCGCATTAGAATAAAAAAGAGATGAGGTGTCTGTGTGTGTGTTTCTATGTGTACAAACTGGTTTCTTTATTTGATACAGGGTGAGAGCGTAAAAGGGTGCACGGAGCTGAAGAGGAACATGGTTGAACCACTGTTGCCACTGAACATGTTGTACTATGAGCTGTGGTCTGAGTAAAAAGAAAGAGGTGTTTTGAAAATAGTCCTCAGAAACTGGAGTTTGAACTGGAGTTTGGAACAAGTATAGAGTCGTAATGAATATCCTTCACAGTAGTACTTAAAGCTTTTTTTTTTTTTTTTTTTTTTCATTCAATGCAGGCAGCTGTATGTGGTTAACCTAGTGGTAGGGTTTCATGTGTACTTAACAGTACAGGCAAAACAAAAGACAAGTTTGGTCTATAGGAAACTTGCTGTAACATCTCACTAAGGCACTAGCAAAATCTTCTCTGGTTTATCAGGCAGATTTGTTACTGTTTCACCATAGGGATCTGAGCTTGAATCTTAGGTACACTAGTGTTCAGTGTGTGCAAACAGCAACGCTGGACATCAGGGGACTCCTGTAATTGCTTATGTTGGCACCACTGTCCAGTCCCCAGCTGGCAAACACTAGCATCCTGACCCAGTGCATCACACTGTGTTGTCAAGATTCAAAGTGTTTAAATTTTTATTTGGAAAATGAGCAGTCATAGGAATGAGAGGCCTGTTGGTTTGTAACGGACGGCTTCCGCCACGCTCGTTATGCAGGTTCGGGAACACTAGCATCCATGTATGCTGACAAGCCACCCTGGAACAGGCTGGCTTTTGTAAAGAAAGCACTGCTCCCAAGTCCCAGCAGCTCTAAATCTTTATCTCACATAGGAACAGATGGAAATCATTCACACATCTGAGCAGCAAAATTCTCAAAATGGACTGGGCACAGTGGCTGACATTTGGCTGGCTATTTGTTGTTTTATTGCTAGTTGATTTCCAAAGCAAAGTACATATTATCAGGCATCTGCACACAGTGGGCATAAAACTATACTATGCAAAACAAAAACAAAACAAAAAAATCAATCAGAGCACCTGATATAACAGTCACTTCTTCCAGTAGGAATAATTGCATGCTGTCAGAACTCCTGAACAATGTATAACAAGACACTGATCTCTGGAAAACTTGCGACCAATCACTGGTTCAGAAGTTCAGGAGTCAGGTACATCCTGGTGATGCACCTTATATCTTGCTTTGTAGCCAGCCTTTAATTTTGCATTTGAATTGAAAAAAATGAACTGATGGAATTGAGCAGTGGATTCCAGCATTGTCATCGTTACCTTCAGAATACATTGCATGTGAAAGAAACCTTGCCAATCATTACCCTGCTTTGTTTGCATGCAGACCAAGAAATAACTGTTTTGTTGGTTCAGTGATAATTCTTTTTAAGGGCTCACCTTTCCCAGTAACCAGACTATTTAATAGGTATAACAACAAATGTAGAATGATATTGGAGTAAAAGCTGGAAGGAACCGAGTAGAGCATAAAGCATAAAAGGGATGAAGGCCTCATCCTCATGTTTTATGAAAATAACTTTATTAAGTGAACAAAAGGATACTGTATTTCAGAGCACTTGGGAATATTTTCCAGAAGTAGCTTTTGTATTACCTGGAACTGAAGCAGGGAAAATTGCTTGCATCATCTTTGTTGTAACACACAGCATTTTTTAGTACTTTGTGCTTTTCATACCTGCAGTACAAACTTAGATAAGTCAATGTCCATTACAGTTTGCTTACTAGCTGCTAATATGTCTCAGGAGAAGCTAAATACATCTAAATCTAAAATACAGATGTATTAAAAATGGGGAAACTTTGTTTCAGGTTTGGACCTTTTTGTGACTGTCTTTTGTTTTCCTTTTTTTCTGTCCACTTATTCTTGTTTGTGTTGAGCATAGGATGTGTGCTTAGTTCATGATCTGTTATCTTTCCTAGATATTTTTGTTTTCTTAACCAATTATTTCTCTTACACACCAGTAAGTTCCTGAACAAAGAGATTGGATATTTGATTCCCTTAGGAAAAAGATGGAACTTTACCAAGAAAGGGGTTCCTAGGCTGAGATATCTTAAAATATTCCATGTAAATTATTTTTAAGTCATGCAGCTATCTTGGGGAATAAAGGCAGTTGTGAATACCTCTAATGTGAATTTATAGGTTCATCATTACACATTGTTCAAAACTGTATTTACCAGCTCTTTTTTTATGGCCAAAATACATTTGGAATGCAAATATCCACCCTTGGATAAAATAACACCTGATCCAAAAAAGTTGTCTTGAGTAGGCAATAAAAAGCTAGGTAGTTATTGAGCTTTGAATTGTGTTACAGACTTGCTTTGGACAATATGCGATCTAATTCAAGGTCAACAGTATTCTTTAAATAGTTGGTATATACATGCTAAAGCATTTTGTAATTTACCAAATTATTCAATTAATGCCAAGTTTCCATTAGAAATCCCTTTGGCAGAGGTTCTTAAAGAAATCCCCATAAAGTTTCATTTATGCCAGAAACATCTGCCAAAGCCAGCTACTGAACTATATCAAAGGTTAAGGAGACTAAGACTGGTTGACATCCGCTGAGGTGGGTCATTTTAAAGACTCCCACTGATTGCAATGGATTTGAACAGAGCCCTTAAGAATTAAAACAGAGGGATAAAGGAAAATATTTGGCTAATGATGAAAATATCAGTAAAGAAAAAAGAGAATGAGCATGGTACCTGGAAATACTTTTAACCTTATTTAGAGGTGCCTGTGTCCAGGGACATTGCTTCAAATAAAGAAACAGTAATTTTACTAAAAACATTAGGCCTGAAGATAAACTTCTAATTTCCATCCTCCTGAAAGTTGACTCTTGTAATATGTATTTCTGTCTGCATCGGGATGAAATTTGGCAACTTCACAATTCTGGTTTACTGACAATAACCTGGAAAAAATTTCCTTTAAATCTGTTCGGTCCT
>VZTL01004293.1:0-14825 GCA_013400535.1 Scopus umbretta
TTTCAAATCCAACCCCTGCAAATCCATGCTGGGCTAAGAGGCAGACTAGCCAAAAAGCCGGCAATGGTGCTCTGTGCATCACGACAACAGTGCTGATCTCAGGCGGGATATTGCTGCAGCCGGTTAAGGGGGTGCAGAGCCTGGCACAGCCCCCCGACAGCGGGCAGAAATGGGGTGAGAACTGTCTTACATGAGAACTGCAGGAGAAGGCATCTCTGCTTTCCTTCCCCACATTCTGAACTAAGGGCAGGACTGCTCCGAGGTGCTGGCTCATAGGTGGAAGGAGGAGAATGCTACTAGCCAAAGAGGCAGCACACACCAGGGCCTTGCCAAACACTGTGAGTAACACAAGGAGAAAGCAGGGAGAAATGGAAAAGCAGCAGCAGAAGGGACAGGGAGGTGGGGAGAAAACCCATGAGCTCATCCCCTAGCAGAAATGCAGACAGCCCCCAATGACAGGGGAAGTATCCAAGACTGATGGGATTCACGTTGTAACTTGTCCAGTCACTCCTGTCTGACAGGGAGAGGGGGTCTCTTTTCACATCCATGCTGCAGGAGCAGGCGGGAGCCCAGGTGATTTGGTACACAACAGAGGAGACAAGTTTAAGTTCAGGGCAGGCAGCAGAGGATGGACCCAGGCAGAGGAGAGCACTGGCCTCACTCTGGAGGCTTTTTATGCACAGAGTAGCGGGTACTGGACTGTAGCTGTGCTGCTGCAGCTGCTTCTCCTCCTGGGGGGCTCCGGAGGGTGCGTGCTGCCCAACACAATGAGGTTAAAGATGCTCCTGGCTCCTCAGGATGGCTGGGACACTTCCTGGGAAGCTTGGCTGGTGTTCATCTGGCCCCAGCAGACCCAGAAGTGATAGCTGTTGTATCACAGCACTTGAGGGCTGATAAAGCTGTGAGGAATCGAGTGGGCAGTCTGTACCTCCACTGTGGTTTCTGCTCTCCCATGGGATCTGTCCTTTCCCTCCTGTTCCCTCTCAGCCTTTCGGTCACAAAGCTGACAGGAAGAGGCACTTTCTTTGAGAGGAACTGTGGCCAGCCTGCAGCACAGCCCTCTTTGCGTATAGCTTTGCTCCTCTGCTGTCCTCACTGCCCTCAGCCCTTGGTTGCATGCCCGGCAGCCTCTCTGCACTCGTGTTGTGCAGGCATTTTGTTGCTCAGTCTCTATTGCAAAGCCCTGGCCTCTTCCAGTGGCTAAATGCTGTCTGTTCCCATGCACAATGGCCACCCCAGCTGCTGCTTATACTGGGAAGGGCAGCGCAAGTGGCTGCAGACAGCCTTAGCCAGAGGCTTAGATCTGGCTCTGCACTCAGCTGGTCTGAACGCCTGCTCTGGGTTGCAGGGACTTCGCTTTGCTTTTGGTCTTTGGTAATGCTTTCCCCTCTGGTGATGGGATGGAAGGAGTGGGGATGCCTTGATAGTTACTCAGCTGTCAGTGCCCTCCTCATCCTCTCTTCACAGGTTTGCACTAGCTTCAGCAGCAGCACAGCCCTAAGGAAACCCCTAAGCTTACACTTGGGGCATTATACCACAGCTCATCAGAACAAAGCAGGATGTCCCCAAGAGAGGGAGGCTTCAGCACAGGGTGTGAAGGACGCAGCCTTAAGTGAGAGGACATGTTATCTAAGCCTTGGGAATTGCCTGCAGCAAGGTGTGTCCAGAAAAGGAGACTGAAATCTCCAGCCTGATGCATCTCCTGAGCATTGTTTGGCAAGTGGTTTCTAGCTGTCACATTTCCCCTCGCTGCCTGCGCCTGCAGTGGCATTTTCCAGCCCTTTCCTGCCATGGTGCTAACGTCAATGCAGTGACGACAGGGAGAGGCTCCCTGTTTGTTTAGGGGCACAGCAAGCACATAGGGCAGCAGGGCAGGTCTTACCTCCTGCCTCCACCCAGAGCCATTCTCAGGGCCATGCTGTGTCCCCTCCCAGGGCCTGGTCTCAGCAGAGGGCAGGCAGGCGGGAGCAGCGAGGCTCCTGCCTAAGGCAAGGTGGGGTTTGGAAGTCTGGAAACTGGGATTCACGACAATGGCCTTGAGTTAACCAAAACGGGGAGAGAAAACCTACCTCTGGTCTGCCCCTGAACATGGGATCCCTCAGGGCGAGAAGGAAACAGGCAGTTCCTCCTCTGCCCCTACCTGGAAGAAGGTGATAATCTCCAGTTTATGCCAGTGCCCCCAGCCAGGAAAGCAACAACTGGCCTTCCTGGGAGACCGGGGGATGTGCTTAGCATAGCCAAGACAAAAAAACAGGAGTAAGCTTATCTGGGTCAGCCTCAGCCCACTCACCTACCTGGGCAACTCCTGAGGGTTTCCCAGTGCTCCCAGTTCCGCAGCAAGGTCTCCCCAGGGTTTATCTCCACTCCTCCCCATGTGCCTTGATGTGGCTGTCCTGCACCTCCTGGTCCTGTGAGACGACACACATTAATCACCCCATGTCCTCGGGCAGCAGGACCTGTCTCCGGTGGCAGTGGGTGCTCTTGAGCACACCCAGGAGCAATGAGCCAAGTGGCCTTCCAGGCTGGGCTTTGGTGACACAGCTGCCATTATGTGCTTGGCAGAAGGTCTCATTGCGGCTGGGAGCAAGATGTTGGCCAGGACATGAACCTTATCAGCTCCTCCTGCCAGCTGTCCTTCCCCGGGCAGTAGCTGCCAGCCCAGGCAGGGTGCCAGGCAGCTCTTAGAGAGCTCCTCTTAGAGAAACAGGTACCTCCAACCTGGCAGAGCTCCAGCATTCAGCAGGATCAGCCCGGTGCAGACTCCCCTGGGACAGGCCAGCCCATACACCCTCCTTCCACCAAAGTGCTGGATGGATTTTCAGTGCCACAGCTCTGGCTTGGGTAGGCTTTGCTGTTCAGGATGTAAGATGGCTTTCTCGCTTTGCACATGTTGATGGTGTGCTTCCCATGGTGTGTGAAAGTGCACTGGGACACCAGGACCGGGTCAATGGTTTCTAAGGCAAAGGCTGGCATGTGCCAAGCCACCAAGAGTGTCTGTTTGGTTGGGGAGGACAAGCCAGCAGGCTGGACTGGTGACAGACACATGAAAAGCCAAACACCTAAACTGCACCTTGTGTGACCTACCAGGCTCCTGTGTCTATCCGTGCGTTGCTCAGAGGCGTGGGGCCGTTACAGAGTCGGGAGCTTGGTAGCGGAATTAATGCCAAGGGCTTCACACTTCATTCCAGCCCGCATGAATGGGCTCATTGTAGGGAACAGAGCGGCGGCAGCACGCGGATCACACAGCATCATGGCAGCCCTGGCATCATGCCCACCTGACCTTCACGTCCCTGGCAGGGCAGCCGGGAGAGCTGGACTGGAGGAAGGCAGCTCCTTGCAGGAGGAGGAAGAGGACCTCCAAACCCCAGGTCTTCACTCTGGAGCCCTGTGGGACAAAGGTTGCCTGTCTGAGTAGAAATGTGTCACTGCTGCATCTCAGCTCCTCCTGCTGCTCAAACACCTTTAAATTTGCCTGCACAGAATTGGGCAAAAAAGTCTGCATTTGGACCTCTGGCTTGTGCAGCATGGTGACGCAGGGACCAAGCGCCTGTCACCCCACATGCCTCACAACAGGCTGAGGATTACGCTTGGGTCATGTTTCATGATGGCCCCATAGTCCTGCTGTCAGGTGGGAAACCAGTGGAAGTCAGCTAATTAGCACTAATTAATGTAGCCAAGAGGAACCGTGTTTTTCCAACTAAGTGTGGGAAAGCCCAGGTGATCTTATCCCCAAGCAGAGTCACAGGTGGCGTGAGGCAAAGGGGTATAGTCCTGTCCATCCCCCTGCAGGATCAGTGACCTCAGGCAGTGATAGGGGCTGCAGGGATGGTCACTGCTGTTCTCTGCCCCATGGGCTCGGCTCTAAGTCACCCCCAAGATCCGTGTGTCCCGCTCTCCAGCTTGCGCTGTCCCCCAGCTATGCTGAGAGCCTGTTCACCATACCAGGACAGCAAAGGGACACCATGGGAGCGATGATGGGGAGCACAACTGTGTGCTGGGGACTAAAGGCTTCCTCCCATTAATATCACCTCTACCCAGGGCCAGGAGGGAATAAAAGATGTGGGGCAAAGGGGGAGAATTTACTCCCTAGCAATTTGTTTCGTTCTTGAAGGGTCTGGTTCTCATCCACAGTTTGCAAAAGCATTTCCTGCTGGTCAGCTGCCAAGGAAAAATGGACCAAAAATAGCCCAGTGCTTAGGAGGTGCCATAGCATGACACAGTGCCGTGGCATGACACAGGGTCACAGGTGTGACCCTGCCTGGCAGCAGCGGAGCCCAGGGAACGGAGGATGTTTGTGGGAAGCAGTTTGTGCCCTAGCAGCCGCAGGCAGAGGTGGAACTCACCGTTGCAGGGCTGCTGTGGGGAGCCGTGCACCACTCTGCACCAGAACCTCTCTTCCCAGACACTGAAGCCATGGCTTTGCTTTTCCCTTTTAGGACGTGTCTCGAAAGCATCACACCTGGAAGGAGCAGAGTCCTTGGCTGTCTTCCTTGGTGAATGCTATGGGGACTGGCGTGCCCGCCAAGGGCTTCCCTCTGGGGGCGGATGAACAGGCGGCACGCTGGAACCCGCCCCGGTGTGGCGTGCCGGACCTCCCGGCGTCGATGGATGGCCAGAACGGGCGGAACCGGCAGAAGCGATTCGTCCTCTCCGGCGGACGCTGGGACAAGACTGATCTCACCTACAAGTAAGAGCGGCCCAAAACAGGAGTCAGGCTGGTTTGCTTCTCCCTCCCCAAACGCCGTAGTCTGAGGTCCCCTGGAGCGTGGCATGCTGGGACGTGATCGTAGAAGCTGGAGGGCAGCCCTAAAACTGGGTACGGCCAGCTGGGGGGCAGGGCAGCCACCTGCTGAACCACCAGCAGGGTCGTACCCAGCACCTCCGCATCCCCTCATGCACGCCCTGCCCGCCCCTGCCCACACACACTCTGCGCGGCCCTCGCCTCTCCCCTCGGCCAGGCCCGCATCAACACCCCCGCGTGCAGACGTTCGCTTCCCTACGTCAAACCCCTGATGCGTGCCCAGCCGAGCCTCTACCACCGGCCCTCTCCTGCTGTGCCTTTGCGGCCCCTAGCCACCCTGCTGTGGGCTCACTTCACAGTTTATTTTAAAAAGACCTTTTTATTCAGCTGTTATTGATGGTCCCATAAACACAACTTCAGTGTAAATTTTTGCCCAAGTCACCCCACACATTCCCAATCGCAAATCCGCTCAACAGGCTTGCGGGAGGGTCGTGCTGCCGCCCCTGTTGCCCACAGGGGCATGAATGGAGAGGTGAGCACGCTCATATCGACTTTGGCAGCACATAAATAATCTTTTGTTTAATTACGTGCAGGAGACAGTTCCTCATAGTATTAGAAGGCGATAGATAACAAAAAGGCTTCTTCCCTTTTTTTTGTATTGGTCAACAGCGTTAAAGAAAGAAACACAGCAGAGCCAAACACACACCAACACTGTTAATGGAAGGGAAAGAAAGCTCCCTCTGTGGCAGACCTTACAGTCTGCTTGTGTTGTAGGAGGGCAGAAGAGGCAGCAGCTGCTCTGAGTGTGTCCAGGTTTCCAGGGGAAAAAAATGCAGAGGTTGAGGAGGAGAAATCACATCACACCACTTCCAGGCACCTCGGTGGGGCTGGACAGACCTGGGAAATGCTTCATCACTGAAAAACACTGATCTGCAAAGCTCTCCAGAGAGCTCACCTCTGGGCCCACCAGCCAGAGGGTTTCAACACTGATGGGATTTATCTGCTGCACATGTTGCTTGGAAGAGGGTGCCGGAGCAGTGCTTGTATGGCTTGGATATGTTCCAGTGCTGAGAGAGAGTGGCAGCCCTAGTGACTGTGATCCAACAGCTAGTGTCTTCATGACATCAGTGTCTATGGGACAGCGGCTGATGCTCTCCTCATCCAGTATCTGTTGCTTTTCAGAATTATCAGGTTCCCATGGCAACTTGTAAAAGCTAAAGTGAGAAGAACCATCGAGGAAGCTTTGAAAGTCTGGAGCGACGTGACCCCGCTGACCTTCACCGAGGTGCAGGAGGGCAGGGCTGACATCGTCATTGATTTCACAAGGTGAGCACAGTGGGCAGCAGCAGCATCCTCCCAGACAGAGCAGCAACCTTGCAGGCAAGACCCCAAGCCTCTAACCAGAGCAGAGAGCTGCCAGCACACAACTTCGGCACTTAAGGGGAGGCTCATATTTCTGCTTTCAGACATTGGGATTTTGTTTTGGTTTGGTTTGGTTTTGTCAGTTGTGGGCTGCTTGGTATAAGTGCAGCTGTTCCGTGCTGGCTGTGCACAGTACCATTACTGATCATTCATTAATTTTCCTGGTACATTTACATTTCTCTGCCCACAGGCTGTTTTCCTAAGCATTTGTTTTGACTTTCCATCTTCAGGTCCTCCATCCTGTCCCTTGACTGAACGACGTAACTGTCTGCCCAAAGACAAATATAGTTTCTTGGTTAAATGAATCTTGGCTCCCAGCCTGAAATTCACTTCTGGCAAAATATGCACGGGGGCAATGACTTCCCTCTGCTGCGTGTTTGCACAAAACTAATAAAGGCAGTGGAGACCATCCAAGCAGTGATGCGATGTGCATGCTGTGTATTTGCCTGTGCCTCCCTCAGCAATCTGAAGCGGCCACATATCTCATGGGTTTCCTTCACTAGTCAACAGCAGGCTTGGCTTGAGTGAGGACCTGAGGGTTTGCCCGGGTTCACTGCCCCTCTGCATCTCCCCGATGGCCAGCTATATCAACTTAATCTTGGCTTGAGCAGTCACCTCCTTAATTCTTTAGGCTCCATGGTCAGCTTTGGGCTGGAAGCTGAACAGGGGGAGGAGAAAACCATGCCTGAAAAAACACATGAACTCCTCAGTGCTTGGTGTGACCAAGTGCTGCTTCCTCAGTGCCCTGATGCAGAACTGAGTTTGTGGCAATCCAAAGGGCTCAAAAACAGTCGATCCACACTGGTGGGATGAACTTGGGATCAGAGTGAGAGCTGCTGTCCCCTCACAGTGGCTCCCCGCCTTTGGCCATATGATGCTGTTTACTGCAGGTACACGGCTGTTTGCCTGAGGTGCAATGTGTCTTCCCTCCAGGTACTGGCATGGAGATAACTTGCCTTTCGACGGGCCTGGAGGGATCCTGGCACACGCATTCTTCCCCAAGACACACCGGGAGGGAGACGTCCATTTTGACTATGATGAGACCTGGACGATTGGGAACAACCTGGGTATGGTATTGTTTCAGGGGGAGCTGTGGGTGCTCCAGGATGCTTATCAGGGCACTTGGAAATGATTCAGTTGTGGACCCTGTAAAGCTGAAAGGCACAAATAATTTTTGTGGTGTGCATGGTCATCTTCTACCATTTACAGCCCTACTGCTAGTATTCAGGTCTTTTCTTGTCACCCTTCAGTCACAGCAAAGCCTGTGTCCAGCAGCAGGACCCTGGTTTCCCAGTGGGCTCCCCCTGTGTGGGGGGTGCAAGAGGGACACACCTGAGAGATGGATCCTCTGCCCAGCCACATGCCCTGCCACTTGGGAATTGCACCCAGCATTGCCAGGAGCCGTTAAAAATAAAGCAGGGAAGGAATGAAGGAAAACTGAGACTCAAGAACTGGTTCACACTCTTGTCTTCCAAAGGACAGCCTCAGCTCTAGTTTCTGCAAGCACTGTTCAGCGCCTGCCTGCAAAGAATTTTCTCTTTGAACAAGTCCATAAAGGGAAACCACCCAGGCTCCAGCTCTGCCCCTGTGGCCTGGGAATGCTCTGACCATAAACAATGCCACATCGAGTCAAGACTTTTTTTTTTTTTTTNTTCAGTATTTTTTTTTTTTTTTTTTTTTTTTTGCTAATAATAGATCCAATCTGCTAGCTCTCTGCTTGGGCACTCAGGGTCTGGTGTCACAGTATCTCATGAGATACTGCAGTACCACCTGGGACCATCTGAATCTCTGAATCAGTGCCAAAAGCATCAGTTTCTGCAAGACCCACCAAAATTAACCCAGGTCAGCCCCTCCTACTCCTTCCCAGTTTATCTACAGGGACAAAGATACAATCACAAAGCCCAAGATAAACCCCTGCCTCTCTGGGGTTTCCCAAACATTTTGTCCACGTCGATGTTCAGGGCTCAGATGGGCTCCCCCAAAGTCCACTTTATTGCCAGTTGTGTGCCAACTTGGGTCTCTGCCTGGGGCACAGGACTGCTATGTCTCTGACCCCGTTCATGCTGACCTGAAACAAGAACCACAGAGCACCAGATCTTTCTGCAGAAGTGTTTCTACTCTTTAGGAAAAGGTGGGCTCTGCTGTTTTTCACCCTCTGTTGGAGTTGCCTGTGTTGATGAAGAATTTCCTACATTCTTCCACAAAGACAGTGTTGGAGACAAACCAGGAACTGAAAATGGATGCCAGTTCCCATCAGAATCCAGCCCTATTCCATGGCCCTTCCCCCCCCCCACTACGTCTTCCATAAATAAATGTTGTAAAAGCTCTTTGCAGCTAATTGCCATTTAATATGCTGAAAAGAGCTTTACGATATAAACATGGATAAATCCTTCTCTCAGCTCTCAGTGAGAGGGCGAAATCCTTAGCCTCATTTTACAGACGGGAGAGCAGAAGTACAAGGAGGGCTAAGCTGTGCTCTGGGGTCACCCCAGAGCTGTGCAAGAAGCAGGACTCCACATGGAGGACCTTCTGCGTGGGACACGGTGGTGCTCCCCAACACAGCTCCTTCAGGCGTGCTGTTGTTCACCTCCCCCAGAGAATCTGACAATAGCACAGCCAATCTGCCAACACTGGAAAGCATCGAGTGAGGAGCCTGCCAAACTAAACAGAAGTGTCTCAAAGTTTGTAATAAATCACTGACACAGAAATCCCACTTTCTCAGCTGACCTAGATGTGTCGATTTAATTGGGTCAGTGCTGTGCAAATTCATCACTTCAACGTAAAGCTGGCCAGCGGAAGAAGACAGGGGCTCGCCTTCACCTCCACCCTTCCCAGGCGTTCCTCCCAGCTGCATCCCCCCTGTCCCATCCTGTCCTGGTGCTGAGAAGTGACCTGCTCCCCTGGAGCCAGCAGGGAAATCCTGCTTGGAGCAGTGAGGCTGGCTGACTCACATTGCTGCCTTTCTCATCACTTGGGCTGCTGCTCGGAGGATTTCTGGCTGAAGGCAAGTGAATGAATATGCTGGGACTTGTCAACAAACAGCCCAGCTCACAAGTTTCGCTGCTTAATATGTCTCTCTTCCAGCTTCCCTGAAATGTATCAACTTCAAAAGGATCCATTGGAAGCTAAACAACACCTGCCAAATGACACATTTTTGCATCCTGAAATCCACCTTTTCTCCCCTCTCCTTTTCTAGATGCTCCAAGGTCATGTATTTCTAAAACATCATCTCCCATAAATCTACCTGCGTCTGGTGAAGAAGGCCGAGGCCTTGACACTGGATAATTTTTTATGGATTTATTTCTAAATGGCATCTTCTTGCTACAGTCCACACACAAGCAATAAATGAGCTCCCTCTGCTGTCTGTGTGACAACGGCCATTAGCAAGTTTTAATCCTCACTAACTAACGCAGGTGTCATCCACAGTGGACGTGATCTAAATGGGACCTGATATGCTACAGCTGTAGCCAACAACTGCTGCAAGGCTGGGTGGACAAAAAACAACCTTAGCACCCCGACATCTACTTCAGTGGGCCAGACTTCTTTCCTTGTGCACATTTCTTCTATCCAAAAGCACCTGGAAAACCCTTTTCTTCCTGATAGCTGATGGGGTACAGAAGCCCCTGGTGACAGAATTACAAATTACCAACACGCCCAGGCTAGTACCCGAGTGTATGAATTCACTCACAGTGCTCCAGGAAAACTCTGGGAACAACCACCTGCGAGGGCTGTAGATGACGTAGATTTCTCTTCCCTTGTGTTAGGCTCCTAAAACATAGCTCAGCGCATTGTCAGTGGCTGATAATTGGTAGGAGTGAGCCTAGGAGGCAGGTGTTCCCCACACAAACAGGCAAAGTGGTTGAGTCCCCATCCCTGGAGGTATTTAAAAGACATGTAGATGTGGTGCTTAAGGACATGGTTTCGTGGTTGACTTGGCAGTGCTAAGTTAACGGTTGGACTTGATGATCTTAAAGGTCTTTTGCAACCTAAAGGATTCTATAATTCTAAAAGCATCTCCCACCTTTTCCCTTTGCAGGCACTGACCTCCTCCAAGTGGCTGCTCATGAGTTTGGCCACGTCCTGGGCCTGCAGCACACAGCTGTCTCCAAGTCACTGATGTCTCCTTTCTACATCTTCCGCTACCCGCTAAGTCTGAGTGAGGATGACAAGCAAGGTATCCAGTACCTCTATGGGAAACCCAAACTGGATCCTGACCCAACCCCAACTCAGCCAGCAGAGCTTCCCCAGACGGACCTTGAAACAAATGAGATCACCAATGTGGAGGTGAGTAAACAGCTTGACTGTGTCCTCCTCCAACATCACAGCTTGCTCCCAGCTGCTGGGACTGTCCTCACCGTGAGGTCAGTAGCAGCCTTTCACGTGGTTTGGTGTCTGTGTCCTCCACCCATGCTGCTGAGCCCAGGTCCAGAGCCCAGGGCTGGCACTGCCAGCCAGGCTGGGATGTGCGGGGAAGGGATCTTGGGGCAGCATGTGCCCAACCAAAACTGGCTGAAAGCAGGACAGTTGCCTGGACACAGGGACATGCCGTCTGCTGAACCCAGCCTGGGTGAGGGGGGCTCCCGCGAGTCCAAGTACCTGACCGACTGTGCTTTGGCAGTCTCTGCAGCCCGATGCCTGTGACACAGCTTTCGATGCTGCATCGACCATTCGAGGGGAGCTGTTCTTCTTCAAGTCTCGCTATGTGTGGCGGCTCCGAGCTGGAAAGCTGCAGGACGGCTACCCAGCTCTGGCCTCCCGCCACTGGCAGGGGATCCCCAGCTCTGTTGATGCCACCTTCGAGGACCCTCTGGGCAATATCTGGTTTTTCCAAGGTAAGAGCTGGACTGGGATCAGACAGCTCAGAAATGCATCTCCTTTACTGAGGGGTGTTCAGGACGCAACAAGTTCCTGGGAGGATAAACCTCCTGGGCATCCTCAGCAATCCAGTGATCCTTGTTATTTGTTTCCTTCTCTGTTTAGTTTGAACTTTTTAGCAGATATTGAGGGGGGAAGAGAGAAGGAAGGGTCACTTATTTTAGATGCAGCCAAGATATCCTATTCTCCTCCTCTGGAACACAAATGTTTGTTTTGGGCCTCTGTCCTGGCAATGCTGCTGGCAGAGGAGGAAGGAAACCCTTGATCCATCCTCCTAGCTGTCCTGGGAAGCACTGTGCCAGAAGAGAGCCCCAGACACTTTCACAGATTGTGAAACTCCTGAGCCTGCGCCCCCGAGGCCTTGCTCAGGGGATGGACAGCATCTTCTCTGCTCCTCAGAGACCTGTATGTGGAGCTTCTGTAGTACCCCCAGACTGAATGAGCCTACAGAAAACCTGTGTGCAGAGCCAGGCAACCTCCTGCCACCACGGGGATTAAAAACCATCAACCACGGGGAGGGCCAAACCTCCTCCTGGCCATCTCTGGAGTTCCAGACCGGCAACAACCCCCGTTCCAGCTCCGCTGTTTTCTTTAGTGCTCTTTCCAAGTGTAAACTTAATAGCGGGGATGCAGAATGACGTAGGTGCCCAGCCGCCCTGGGTATGCACGCCCCGTCTGCGCACCATGAAACCGAGTACCAGAAAGCACCGCACGTGGCTCTGCAGGCAGCGTTCCTACATAAACAGATTACTTAGCACCTGACCTGCACACAAGGACTTACAGTGCTAAAATTGGCAGGCCCCTACCATGAGTTAAAATGAGATAAGGGGAAAGTATTACATGCCGTAGGCTAATTACAGAGATTCCCAATTTTAATCTAATCTGGAAATACGCTTCAGTCTCTATTTCAGCTTGGCAACTTCTTCCCAGTTTCTGTAGCTTGCTCCTTTACAGCCGCATGCCCCCTTTACGCCTGTGCATGCCCACATATGTTTTCCCCCAAGAGCTGAGATTGCAGGGTAGAGGCTGGTCCCTCCAGCCAAGTCTTTTAGTTTAACTTGCACAAATAGAGAAAAGACAGCTGCTAAAACAGTCCTCCTCATCCCACCACTGACACCCTCTGGGTTGGACCGAGGTGGGAATTCAACTCCTTGTGCTGCCGGCACTTTGAACGCCCGTCAGTGACAGTGTCCATGACACTGGTGGGGTTTTTGCCTCTCAGGCACAGCTTTCCCCAGGAGCTCTGCCAGGGCACCAGCTCCAGTTGTGCGCTTTGCTGATGAATTATCAAACGCCCAAAGAGCTTCTGAACCCTTGTCTCCCTTTTCTGTCTCCTCGACAGATTCTCAGTACTGGATTTACGATGGCGAGAGACGGGTATCTGGTCCCACCCCAATTGTGGAGCTGGGTCTCCCTGCATCCCCTGTGCAGGCAGCTCTGGTGTGGGGGGCTGAGAAGAACAAGATCTACATCTTCAGTGGAGGCAACTACTGGCGCTTCAACCCTCACACCCAGCAGGTGGACAACATCTACCCCCGGACCATGGCTGACTGGCGTGGCGTCCCTCAGGAGATCGATGCGGCTTTTCAGGATGAGTTTGGTCAGTGCAGCAGGGACATGGCCTGCTCTGGGGTGGGTGCTCAGGCTGACACCACTGCCCAGCTGGAAGAACTGGGCAGATTTAGACGTTTGGTGGTAGCGGATGCTTCCCAGCCATCACACGTGCCACACTATAGTGTGTAGAGAGGGAGGCAGCTCCCTCCAGTGGGTAGGGAACAGAGGCTTCTCCCATAAAAGTGAGAAGTTTTGCCACTATTAATTGCAACAACCAGCAGTTAAGTGTTTGATAGAGGGAATTCAAACTTCTGACCAAGAAATGGTCACAGAGTCCTACCCAGCTGTTTCTCCTCACCACAAAGAAAATTATGAGAAAGCAGCAGAAACACTGCCCACACTTCAGCCTAGGCAGCTGTCCAGGCTGCCTTTGGTATTGCCTAGTCCTCCCAGACATATCCCGTGCTGAAGACAGCATGGCAGTGCCACAGAAACACTGAGGACAGCCAGGGTGCTTGGGATGACAGGTGCGGTGACTGCCTCTCTCCTCCCAAAGGATGCAGTGGAACAGCTCCCCACTGCTTCCAGAGCCTAAATCCCAGAGCAGCTTCCCCGCAGTAGCAGATGCTCTGCAGCAGGCCTTCACAAGCTCCCTGTCATAGGCCCTGTTCAGGTCCTAGACATCCTCTGCCCTCTCAGGGCTGGGCCACTATCTGGGTACTGCATATTTAAAACCACCAGGAATATAAAACAAAATCTTGCTTACTCTCCCATCAAAGCTAAACCAGTGTAAGCTGGAAACTTGGGTTCAAGTGAAATGAATCTAGCAGCGTCTCCTGCTTCTTCCAAGCTCTCTTTTGGTATTGCACATGCTGCAGAGTATCAACAAGACAAAACGCTAGGGAAAAGCTCTGAGCTGTGCCAGCCCCTGTCTTTCCTAACCCTTCCTCTCTCACGCACAGGTTTTGCCTATTTCCTGAGAGGCCGAGACTACTGGAAGTTCGATCCAGTCCAGGTGAAAGTGCTGGAGGGCTACCCGCGCCAGATCGGCCAGGACTTCTTCAGCTGTACACCTTCCTCCAACTCCTTCAGATGAGGGGGGTGCTTGTGTCCTCCACACTCCCCTTTCATTGCCCTTACCTCCAGCAGCCACCCAGAGGGTTCCCTCTGCCATTCCTGGCTTCCTTCCAGGCTCAGCATCTGACACAACATGTGTCTGTCACAAGTGACTAAGTTTGCTCCTCTCAAGTTCCAGCAGCCCCAGCTTCAGTTGCTATCAATACAAAAGCATCTGCCACGTTCTTTGCAGGCAAGAGCAGCCACTAAACCCGTAACGTGGCCATGCTCTTCCAGCAATAGCATCCCAAAAGCCATCAAGCCAGCCTGGAACAGGATCACGCTCTCCTACTTAACCTGGACCCCATCATGTAAAACTGATCTGACAGCATTTCCTATGTTTACATAGCTCACAACAGCAGCCTTTTGCTGCTCCAGACGTTGGCCTGGGAGGAGGATGGCTTCCACTTGAGACACCTCCCTCAGCCTTGCCAGGGGCTTTGAAGGACGCAGACTGCCTGTGGCGAAATGCAGACCTGTGGCTGCTGCCGGGGTCACTTCACCAGGGCTGCAGTGGTGACCGCCAGGACCCCTCCACGGCCCTACTCCCGGTTTTATGTTGTATCATTAGTTCGTGTTAGGATTTTATACTGATTTGTGTATAGACAAGGGGCCCCCTTCCTTCCACGGTGCTGGGTGCCAGTGCTGGACGCTGCCCCGTCGCTCCCTGTGCTCGTACTGGCTCAGGTCCCCATCCTGGGATGCTCAGGACTGCACTGATGGCATTCCTGCCGCCGTTCCCAGCCCGCCTGGGCGCCAGGCAGGGGGCTGGCACCGCACAGCCCCCCTCCCGCTCTTTGCACACCCCTCGTTGCTACGCGACCTTATGCCAAAAAAACCAAAACCAAAACACCAAACGCCAAGGGGCCGCGGTCGGTTTCTTCCCTTTTCACCTTTCAACCCACCCGTGCCGCTCGCCGTTCCCCACCCCGGGCTGACCGGCTGGAGCCAGCGAGCGGGCCGGGCTGCTGCCGGCCCGGGGGCGCGGAGGGTGACCGGTACCCCCGCCCCGGGGGCCTGGGTGCCGGCCCCACCTGCCGAGCGCAGCCGTGTTCGCTCCGCTCCGCACCGGCACGCACCGAGCCCTCCCTGCGAGCGCCGCCTGCGCTTAGGGCCC
>VZTL01004293.1:14887-29406 GCA_013400535.1 Scopus umbretta
AGCTCGCTTGTTCGGAAGTTTGGCTTATTTGACGTGCCGTGAGGTAATTCGGTCCACACCTAGGCCTTTGTGCTTCATAACGCCGCCACCGTCAGCCAGCTCGGCTTCTCAGCCTCCTGCGAGCCAGTCTGGCCAACGAGTACCGGGGTGCAGCATTTCAGCACCCCAGTGTACGGGCTGACGCTGTATTCTCCCGTGCGGAGAGGCTGCGCTGCCTCCCTGAAGACTGGCCGTATTGAAGCAAGGGACCTTGGTGCTTCAGCACCAGGGAAACGATCACAGTTGGAAATGGGGGGAAAAAAAATGGGTTAGCCCCGCCCTAGATGCAAAAAAGGAAATATTGGATAAGTTAAATTGCCAGCTGTGTAGGTTGAGCAGGGACTAAAGCTCAAAATGAGTCCTGTCAAAGAAGGAATAAAACCCTTATTGTGTGGCAGTCTGCCAGCATACTACCAGTCTAAACATTTGATTTCAGAGTCTAGAAATAGTTCTGTTGTTCAGCATGTCCTGCTGTAGCCTTCAGCACAGGTGAGGGTCTTGTGCCAGCCAGAACAGAACTGCTTTACAAATGGTCAGTAAATTGGAAAGAGGATTATTGGCAGCGATCACATTTTATGTGCTCAGAGGATTTAAAACAAAATATAAGTTTCTGGGCATTTGCTGTATTCGAGGATTGTCTAGATGGCACAGAGGTTCAAAGTAAGCATGGTCACTGTTGGAGAGCTGGGTATGTGGTTTGATTTAATTCCTACTGAGCATTGTGCATTGAGACAGAAATTGAATTAAAGAAAGGTCAGGTTGTTCAAAAATACATGGAAATTAATGGAGTTTTTTTCCCATTAAATGGATTATTGTCAACAGATGGGCGTTTTTTCCTATCAGACTAGTGAAATAAGCGCTGATAAAAATTTTGATTTCTGTGTTGCCGCAAAAATTGCAGTGCTATGTGATGCCAAACCCAGCGCAGTCAGTCAATCATGAAAAACAACAAAAAAAATCCTCCTAGGAGGTCCCTTTTGTCATTACAAAGAGCTGAAATTGTTTCAGCTTCTGCTAAAAACCTCCTAAATGGAGTACCAGGCCATACTGGAACACCAGGCCACGTCTCCGCATTTCTTCTTGTAGGTGGGAAACTACTTGCGTATGTTTCGGGGTTCCCTGTACAAGAGATATCCCTCGCTCTGGAGGCGACTAGCCACAGTGGAAGAAAGGAAGAAGATAGTGGCCTCTTCACATGGTGAGAAGATGAGTAAACATTCCCAGTACTGTTTATCTGAAACCTTGCCTTGAAAAACTGTCTCTCGCGATTCCGAAGCTTGTGCATCTTTAGGGCTGGGCAAATCACTTCAGATTGCCGCAGTGTTGGAGCGCTCTGCAGCGGTGGCACTGGTAGCTCCGGGTTCAGCCTAGCGACAAACATCAACTGATCAAAAATGTTCTAAAATCGCAACATCCATCATGGTTTTCCTGGGGTTGGCTGCATTCATCACAAAGCAAAAGCCACATCTCAAAATCAATACCATATTCCAGAAGAGACTTTTATAGACAAAGAGGGGCATTTTTGTCCCTTCTGTCAAATAGGCGGGAATGTTGTAAGGATGCCCCATTGAAAATGTGCGTCTTTGCTTAACTTTGCTTCTTGCAGGGACTGAATGTTTATGCCTCCCAGAACTTGCTGTGGTGTGTTGCTACTGATGTGACTGCCAGAGTGAGCTGCCTTGGTGTTATGTTTGGTGGGAGACTAGTAACAAGCAGTTAAATTTCTTAGCAATATGACTTGTTGTACACTCTTTAGTCTAAAGCATAATAAAAATAAACGGTTCATTCTGGACTTATGTCTCCTTCCTCCAAGTATCCTGCTGACCTGTTGCTTTCTTTTCTTCCCCCTCTCCCCCCCCCACAGAAAATCAGCGGTCTCACAGTCCCAGAAGATGTAAGTCTTAATCTGCGTGTTATTCTTAGCTGTGCTAGAGGAGGAATCTCTACTGTGACCTTTGGTGCTATTACAATATATATATTAATGTCTAATCCTCTTCCTCTGATCTCTCCCTGTGGTCGCCCTAATTGTGCATCCTGATCACATGCTTAACTCTTCTTTCTCAGAACCTTAGAGGGACTCTCAAATACAGATGGTCTCTGTATTTCAGCAAGAGCTGTCCTGAGGTTTCTCCCCCTTTCCCAAGTCTTACCAGCTTTTCTATTGATCATTGACTCTCTATTTCCAACCTCTTAAGTCCACTGAGGATTTATTGTGTTCGGGGCTTTTCTTCCCAGAAGGCTGTGGAAGAGATTTTGCATCATTTTGGCAGATGTAGATGTGCAGAGCTAAACCATGTGATTGCAAAGGGCAACTCAGGGTAGAAAAGAATTGGTTTTTAATTCTTCTCCTTAAATAAAAGCATGTTGGATTTCAAGTTTATCTAATAATTATGAGGATTTAAGGACTTTTTTTTCCCTGAGGTTTTGGTTTTGTAGCCATTCATTTCCATCTTAAGTAAATTTCATACCAGAAATGACCAGAGTCCATAAATAAGTTGCACCCTGGGAGAATGAGGTTCATCCAGTGTTAGTACCTGAGGGAAGCTCATGTAATTCTAACCCTCCCTGTGTCTTGACTCTTAGTCCAAATGAAAGATGTTTTTAATAGAGTGTAAACAGGGTAGCTGTTTATACAAGGTAAAGAGATAACGAAGCCTTTTGCAAATCTTCGCTCTATCACTATGCAGCCATTCCAAGGTGTCATCCTGCATTTGTCTTTAGAATTGTATTTCTTCTCTAGGCTTTGTGGTGGGGGTTGCCATGTATTAACTAAGACATTCCACCCCTGCTCCCAAGAAAGTCATGTTTATTCCTGCTGTTTAGATGGATGTCAAAACCAGATTATATTTCTTTAGTGCCAGGCAGTGTGGCTGGGCTTCTCGTCGCTCTAGTGCAAGTAATCTGCCCCAGTAGCAGAGCATCCTGGTGTGTAGCACCAGAGCACTCCTGGGAGAGTGGAGGCTTCTGGCAACTCAGAAATGACAGTGGAAAGTTTTGTCACCTCCACTTATCCCATGTGTACAAAATGCCGTGTCAAAACCTTTCTTGAAAATTAAATGGCTACAAGAAGATACATGAAGCCCAGAGGACTTTTGGGGCACACACTCATACCACTGGGTAACCATTTTAGTCCCTCCTGCAGTGGCAGGGAGGGCCTTTCACTATGCAGCCTATTAATGCTACATTGCTATGTAGTACTTTTCCATGTTAATTATTGGCATCTTTCCTGGTAATAGATCATGGCTATACAACATTAGCCACTAGCGTGACACTGTTAAAGGCCTCTGAAGTGGAAGAGATCTTGGATGGAAATGATGAGAAGTATAAGGCAGTGTCTATCAGCACAGAACCTCCCACCTACCTCAGGTAACCAGCGTCGGTGAGGGCCAAGATCAGAATGGAGCTGCTTGGAAGATGTCAGCTTGGGCAGGAAACACAAGAAATTGCATAAACACAGGCCATTGTGCAGGGGGGTGCTTGCCAGTCTGTGCTAACAGTCGTTTGCAGTGTCGGGCAAATGAAGATCTCCAGAGCGTAAAGATTGGGTGACTGCCCGCGTACACCAGGAAGAAAAACATAAGTGTTTGATGATACAGCTCTTTTTGCAATTACTGCGTTCCAGCTGTAACAGATGTTTTGCAGAACACACTCTCTGCACATACTGTCTTTTGGAGATGGCACATTTATCAGCAGTCCCTTTATAAAATCCAGAAAAACAGACAGAAAATCCAAATGTGAACCTAGCATTTATAATGGTGCACCTGGATTCATATCTGATGAATAATTGCGAGCTGGAGAATGGCCTTCCCAGAGGCTAGTGTGGAACATGAGTTCTCATTGGAACAGTATTGTTGAGGGTTCCAGAATAAAATAGCAGGAGCTCATAATAGGACTTAAAGTTTAAAATTATACCATTCTTTAAGTAGCAGTAGTGGTGCTCAGGGTCTGCAGTTTAACATACAGTCTCCTTCTTCAGAGAGCAGAAGGCAAAGAGGAACAACCAGTGGGTGCCGACCCTGCCCAACAGCTCTCATCACCTGGATGCGGTGCCATGCTCAACAACGATTAACAGAAATCGCATGGGCAGGGATAAGAAGAGGACGTTCCCTCTGTGGTAAGACTGCTTCCAAAAAGTGGAAACGGTTACCAACGTGATGTGCTGCCAGCGTAGCACTGATGTGTTATTATAATGTTGTGATTCATCTGTCAGTTTGAGAAGACCTACAGGTCGCTAACTTGGAGCTTCTTAGTTAAATTGTGTGTCTTGAAGCTCTTCTTTACAGCGGCCAGCAATGGCTCAGAGAGGAGGCTTTCCTGTTGTCAGGAAAATGGTTCGTTCTTTCCCTGATGAGTTCCTTCTACTTTCTGCTGATTTGCTGAGCAGTTGTCATTTGAAGGGCCTGCAGACCCTCTCTGTGAAGGACAGGCTGCCTCTCACTGACATGTTCCAGTAACTTTGATTTAATTTATTCAATGGAAAATGCTGCTGTGGCTCATGCCTAAGTTTTATGTTCCATTATAAAAGTTGAAGAAACCAAGATAAAATGTAATCCTGGAAAGCTTCCCTGTTTTATTTGCAGGAATGTATTATGATAGATGCAATAAAAGATGATAAACTGGTATTGGTTGCCATAGCCCTGTAAGCTTGCGTTGAGGAGTCTGTCTAAAGACTGACTGGGGAGTTGGAGCGTGGGGATTGCTTCCAACAAACCTTGCCTTTCCTCTATGGATGCCAGATGTGTCATGTGCTAGTTGCATATACCGTGTTGTTGCTCTTTGTATTAGCTTTGATGACCATGACCCAGCAGTGATCCATGAGAATGCATCCCAGCCAGAGGTTCTGGTTCCAATCAGGCTTGATATGGAAATTGATGGGCAGAAACTGAGAGATGCGTTTACGTGGAACATGAACGGTACGTAGGAAGGAGAATTTTCTGAGGCTGGAGAGAGAGTTGTATCCATCACCAAATATGAAGAGACAACGAGCATGAGTGTGCATGTCCTTGACCCATACACACAAAACTTTAAAGCTCTCCCACTTTGTATTGTATTCAGCTCTCATGTCTATTAGCAAATGCTCTGCCACTTCCATGGGTCACAGTCATTCCTGGACACGTGTAATCTAAAGAGTTTGGCCTGCTCTCCTGACCCAGTTCATCAGCTCAGCAGTCTGAGACTATTCTGATAGCTGAGGTGCCTTAAATAGAAAACAGTTCGTGTGTATGGCTCATTTATGTATGTGGATTATTAGACTATAGCTACATTGTCTCCGTGGAGCAAGGAAAGAAGGCTGTAAGTCCCTGTGTCAGTGTGCATGTCCTTACAAACCTGATACAAAACACCCTTTTAAAAGCAAAAGGCGATGCATTTGGGATTCCCTTTGTCATGCTGTGGGATTAATTTTGTCTATTCTGGAAGGGGTGGCATTTGATTTCTAAGAAAGTTAACAGTGTCTGTTCATTTTTGTTCTGTATCAGAAAAGCTAATGACCCCAGAAATGTTCTCTGAGATTCTTTGCGATGACCTGGATTTGAATCCTCTGACCTTTGTCCCTGCTATTGCCTCTGCCATCCGACAACAGATAGAGTCCTACCCAACTGACAGTATCCTAGAAGATCAGTCAGACCAACGAGTTATTATTAAGGTAATACGGGAAGGCAGTAGAACAAGAGCTGAACCATTTGGGTTTCTCCAGTCATGTTGTGGGGAGAAAGAGTACAAAGGCTTCCCTTGGAGCGAAGGAGCTCTTAAATCCAGTCCTGCATCCAGATTGCATTTTGTCCTTTGTATTGAGAACAGAACCAAGGTGGCAGATTACTAAACATTCATGTGCCAGCCCCTGAGATGATGAGATAGTTCAGTGAAAGCATTGTCAAGTCCTTTTGGAAGAACTGAACCTTGGTGAGCAAAGCTGAGTTGTCTTCCTGCTACTGTAGTTAGGAATTTGGTTAAGGAGCTCTGCAGATGCCATGAACTAGGAGTTACCTCTCTACTTCTCCAGTCTCTGCCTCCTCGGCTAAATTACCTTTGACGAACTATTGTGAGAATGGAAACAAATGACGTGTTTCTTCCCTTGTCTCCAGCTAAATATCCACGTAGGGAACATCTCCCTTGTAGACCAGTTTGAATGGGACATGTCAGAGAAGGAGAATTCACCAGAGAAGTTTGCCTTGAAGCTGTGCTCAGAGCTTGGTCTGGGTGGGGAGTTCGTCACTACTATTGCATACAGCATCCGGGGACAGCTGAGTTGGCATCAGAAGACATATGCCTTCAGGTACAGAACTGTCATCTTCCTAATATGGGTGTGTGTTTGTACTTCGTGGGTGTTAGCATCAATGAATCTTGACAGCAACAGCTGACCTGATGGAGAAAGTTTCATTTGAAACTGGTCCTTATGGCTTGCACCTGAATTCTGTCCTCCTTAGAATTTTTTGTGCTTGTGCTCAAGTATCTTTTCCTGTTGGGTGTAATACATTTCAGGACCAAATATTGATGAAATGTTAGTTTTTGCTGCAGAATGAAAGGCTGTTGTAGTTAACAGTGACTGAATACCTTGTGTCTCCCTCCTCTAATGTATGCTAATGATGAGCCCCGGATACCTTTCTGTTTTGTTGGCTTTGCCTGACTTGGGCCATCCATTGTCTCAAGCTTTGGTGTTTTGAACTAAGACTGATTGAAACTGTTGCTCTCTACCCTGTCTGATGTTGAAGTTGGCTTGATCATAGGCCCTTCTCACAGCTGGAATGCAGCAGTGTCAGGTTTGATATGTCAGCTTTGTAACTTGTCTCCTAATGATAATCATTTCCAGTTGTGCCGTGCAGTGTTCTGTGGTGAGTTACCATACTGATGTTATCCTCAGGATGTTGCTGAGTCTGCAGGCTCTAAGTATCCCTTAATGTGTGCTGGGAGGTTTTTTGATCTCAGATCATGGTGACAGTTGAGGAGGTTTGAGAGTTCAGCAAATGATGTATTTGCAGAAGTGAGGGAATGGTACTGTTGACAGCAGTTTTCTAGAGGTCAGTTCAAGGAAGCAGGATGACCTACCTGGGCAGCAAAGGGAAGCACGCCTAGGCCTGTCCTCCCTCAGGGAGAGGGTAATGAGTAGTTGGTGTGGGGGTGAGGAGGATCTGGAGGCTGTGGGGCAGCTGGCTGCTGCTCTGCTCCTTCCTCCTCCGTCCAAAGGTTTCCTGTGTGGTCAGCTTTCTGTGGAAAATGGTAACTGATCTGCTCTGGACCCGTTGCTCTTCCACTAGTCTCACTCCGCTTCCTCTGGAGGTTATTTTTATCCTGAAAATCTTCCACAGCTACTACTTGGTTCTCAAATGATCCCCAGAGTGGTTCACATTAGAAAATGGAAAGGGACTCTTTACCACATGGGAATTAAACTCTTTTACTGAAACTGTTAGATTGTGTGTCCATCCTGCTGATGTCCCTTCTCCTCACAGAGGTGGGGAGGTGAATTCTACTTTTCCATCCAAGACAGCTGACTGATATTTGCAGGTGCAGTGGGTAACCACATCAGACTGTAACTACAGAACAGTGGGTGTGCGTTCCTGAGAAATTATGGGAACTTGGAGGGTGGTAGATGGGAATCTGATACCTGTAGCGCTGTCTCTCCTTCCTTGCTGGGGTAGGAGTGTGAATAATGGGTGCATTATAACCATGACAGAAGTGAGCTAGCACTGTCTGTGTTGTAGCCTCTCTTAACAGAGAATGAAAGTGTCCCCACCGGTAGACACAGACCATGGAGCCAGTGTGAAGTAGACTTTATCTGTCGTTTAAGCTAGCTATAGCAGGGAGCAAGTTCATTTCTAGAAGGTTGAGTAGGACTTCTTGTTGCCTGAGCATTCCCAGGAGTTTGAGCTTTCTTCTTCATATCCTCCTTGAAGTAGAGAGGTGGCCCTGTTCACGCCATGCTGGCCAGGAAGCCCTCTTTTCTACTCACAATTTATTTACCTTTCCAGTTAACTTACTTCAACAGCTTTTTAGCATACTGCCTCCTTACCCAGAGGGCATTTGTTCCTAACTTTTGTCACTTGGTGCATCAGAGGTAGGCTTTTTCTGCATTTAGTGGATGCTAAATGTTATCCCTCCTTCCTGTGCTTCTCTATGTATTGGGGATATCGGAGTTAAGAAATTAATCTATGTACGTGTTAACCTTTGCAAGGGGGATTAATTTCTCCCTTTGCTTCCTATCAGCGTCTGTAACTTGCAGCGAGTAAAGTGCTGCCCAGGCTCTCTCAGATGTATCATATTAATGCCAGCTTCATTAAATACATGTATCTGGCCATGGTTACTAAGGTGCTCCCTTTTAGGGGTAAGTTCAAACAGGTAGATTTCAGGCCTTCTTTAGACTGTGGAAATAATTGCAAGGGGGAGAATAAAAAACTAGGAAGGGAACCCCAACAGAACAAAGTACATAGACATGAGCTGTTCAGGGAGGAAAAACCATCTAATTTAAACCTAGTTTTGTGTCATAGTACAAACATGTCCTCCTCTTCCCTTTTTTCTTCCAGCTAAGGAGTACTTTTGAAACCTTACAGTGATTAATGATATTTGGGTTCTGTGGTTGGTTAGTTCCTGAATTCACAAACCACAGGAGTGGTGGTTGCTGCAAAGTCATTCCACTGATGTAAGGAAAGGGTTTGCTTTAGATGTATCAAAAGAACCCTAATATCTCAAGGGACTGGGGGGGTTGAGAAGTCACGTGCCTCTTAATCATCTGAGGGAGAGGTGAAACTGTCTTCTAGTTGATGAAAGCCAGGGCAGTTCTTTCAGCTGGCCTGCTCTGTGCAAAACAGGGAAAGCCTGAAAGCCCAATGGAAAGGACAGGACTGGAAGCAGACAGGTAACTGATCCGTATGGGATTTTCAGGGGGACAGCGTGCTGCGATGTTTCGCACCTCTGTAATGAGTGTTTCTAGTGGCAGCACGTGCCACTTCATAGCCAGAGTCTTGCCTTCAAGACCCAAATGATGGCACAGGTTCTCTCACGCACCAAACCCACATGCCTGAGAAGTTACCCTTTCCACAAGATGTTTCCCTGCCCCGTTGCCATGCCCGTGACACTACTGTGAGGTCTGGATCCTGGCCGGAGTGTCTTGCTCCACTGGGAATCCTGCAGCTGACAGCACATTTCAGTCACTCCACCAGCAGCACTGTCCTCTTAATCAAAAAAACAGCAGGGGAGGGGGAGTTGTCTTACTCTGGAGGCTGGGAGATGAGAGAGGATTTTTTCAGTTTATCTCTGATTCTGTGGTATAGAAGCGTGGTATCTCTGTTGGCTTGCAGTTGAGTTAGGCACATGAGGCTGGCTTTCCACCCCCCACTTATCCCATCTGGTGGGTGCTCAATGTTAAGCATGGTAAATGAGATAGAGACCACGCTATCAAGTCAAAAAAGCCAGTTAAGATGTAGCATTTAGTCTGGAATGTGTAGCAATCCAGGGCTAAGATGAAATTCCTGGGTTTGAGTGTTGCTTAGTGGCCGTCAGTAATACTGGAAGTTTGATTAAAGCTTCCTCCCAGGATCAGATACCAAAGGCCCTGCGTTAATTTTTCATTGTAGCATTACTTTGAAGACTTGTTATTCCAGATTAATAGCTTTGATGCAGACGTTGTCTGTTCCCATGGTGACTAGCATTTGAGTTCCTTCCTGGGGGAATGAGAGGGCTGCCTGTGAGTGCCGAAATCCTGTGCACTGAGGCATGTCCCTGGGGAGGGGGCCGGATGTGTGTGCACACCTGCCAGGGGGCTCCTCACAGACACACTCAGTGCAGCTCAGGCTGAGCTGCTTTCTAGAATTCAAAGCAAACATTTACATTCTGAGGCTCCTCTGTATTTATGCTGGGCTTCCGGCTCCACTGTCAATATTTGGGAAGCTACTCCTGGTCGGTTCCTGTTGACTTTTACTGAAAAGTGGCTAGTGAAGCAGTAAATATTTTTGTGCATGTAATAATACAGCTGCTCAGGGCAGAGGGATCTCTGAGGAGCAGATCTTGTGACCTGGGACAGAGCCTCGTGTTTCATTGCTTGTGCAGGGAGTAGCCACAGCCTCTGGATGCAACAGCAGGTCCTAAAAGACTACCCTTTCCATGGCAATTGGGAGAACAATGCTTGTTCCATTATTAGGCTCCCATCCCACCAGGCTCCCAGAAAGCCAGACTTCTGCCAGGGAAGAGCTGTCATAGGTGTGCTAGGCAAACTAGAGTTGCAGAACAGCAAAGCTGGACAGAGAGCCCTGTTAACAGTCCCTGCTCAGCTGCTGCTCTGGGGGAAGTGCTGCCAGCACTATTAAACTGGGATGAACTTTGCTTGTGCTTATTGGGTTTGAATGCTGTCAGCCAGTTCCATAATGGCCTTTGCGGGAGAGAACTACATCAGCCACAGTGGCTTTGACAAATCCCTCTCTGATGATGAAAGCAGATGGTTGTAGGTGGTCTCCCAGAAACTTCAGGCTCCACAGGACTGTAACCATCAGCCCCTGGTGTACTTCTGGGAAACCAGGCTGTACTAAGCGGGGTTAAGAATGACTGCTTAAGTCTGAAACACTGTAAGTGATGCTCTGTTGTCCTTGTGTCTTGCATCAGAGCTGGTAACCCAGAGAGAGGAGTGCTCTGGGACCACTGATGAATGTTGCTTTGTTGCCTTCTGCCCTGCCTTGCAGTGAGAACCCTTTGCCGACTGTGGAAATTGCCATTCGCAACACGGGGGATGCTGACCAGTGGTGCCCTCTTCTGGAAACCCTCACAGATGCTGAGATGGAGAAGAAGATCAGAGACCAGGACAGAAATACAAGGTGCTGCCACTCGTTCAGGCAGTTCTCATTCTGGCCTGTCTCTAAGACAGAAGTTAAAAGCTTTGATGTTTGTCTTTTTCCGATGAGAGCCAACTGGCTGGATTTCAAACTCGCATACCACAACAGAAACTCATATCCCTTTAGCTTCAGGATATTAAACTGTTATCACCTTGCTACAGAAACATCTAAATCTCTACTTTAACCATCTCCTGCTTGAAGCAAAGTTCTCCCCCCATTTTTTTCTTTTCCCTGCGCACTCTACTTGTGCAGGGGGATTTGTCTCTATAGGAAGGAAGGCATTCATCAAAAATATTGGAGTTTCATGCACTGTCATGCTACCTGGAATCCTGCCACAAGGCTTCCTTTTATGTAGGGTAAAGTCTGTTTGATGTAAGAATGGGCAAGCTCCCAGCTCAGCCTGACTGATGCTGACCTGTTTGCCAGCATGGGAGCACTGTTGTGATTCCAGGAGGAGCTCTGCCCGCCAGAGAGACCCACTGAGCTGTGTTCAACAAGCAGTCGAGAGCACTTGCTCCTGCTTGGTGAAAACGCTCCTGGCAGATATAAATGAACTGCTAGAATCTTTCCGAAAGATACATTGTGGGAACAGTAAATATGCTGGCTCAGCTCTTTCCCAGGATTTTTTATTTTTTTTGCTACTGCTGATTAACAGATCCATAACTATTTTGCTTCTCAGCTATGGCTGTCTAATAGTTTACAGTAGTGATCGGTTCAATCCAAGTTAATGAGCAAAAGTGTCTGAAAAGCTGTTACTGAAAATAGTGTCTTAGCCTCATCAACAGGGGCGCTCTCAGGTGACCAAGGAAGTCTGCCTATGCAATAAACCTGTCTAGAGAATTCGCAAAGCTGCGGCAGCCTCCCCAAAAGTATTGGTTTTTAGCAAGACTTCACATGACTGTAACGCAGCACTTACTGTACCTTTTTCTCTCTCTCCTAGGCGCATGAGACGTTTGGCCAATACTGCCCCAGCCTGGTAATCTTCCTGTTGTGACACTGGTGCTCTTCCTACAGACTTTATCCCTACTCCTCTCCCCAAATGGATCTAGGATTGGCAGGGGTCTTTCTGTCCCTGAAGGGGACACACATTCCACTTGCCAAGAGTTCCCAGTACTGCTGACTTCTGCCCCCATCCCCTCCACCTAAATGCCACGTACCAAGAACACTGCGTTAGCACGTGATCTAGCTGAGACCTGTGGCAGCTGTTGGAGCCCTTATATACCTGTGTGTGGACAGTGTAAAGATTCTTTTGTATAGGTGCAACATGCACTATTAGAACAACTTTTTAAATAAAAGGAATGCATACTACTTAGGTTGAGTTCAGTAAGTTTGAATGAATAGTGAATCTCACCATGTTTCGTGTTATTCTGGTAACTGAGCAGTCCCAGGGCCTAATGTTAATGCTTTTGGGTATAATGCTGAACACTCACATGCATTCAGTTTTCCTGAAGCGTGGTGGAAACAGAGTGCTTTACTTCAACAGATAAAACAGCCTGAAAGCTTTTGCTCCAGGAGAAAGTGAGAATGAGACTTAAAACTAGAAGAAGCACACAACTCTCTAGAGGACTGGTCTGTTACCATACTTGGTGCAGTCTGTAATGAACCCAGTGAGGTGTTGAGCTGGCTTACTTGACAAGGGTAGAATAGTTTAACTGAAGCCACAAACTTAACATTCATTTCTGTCAGATGTCAACCTGGTGTGAGGTGAACCCTTTTTTCTTTGAAGACTACATCTGGAAAACAACAAAATCTCTCAACTGGTACAAAAGTTCAAGCCTGCAATCAGAGACTGCAGCTTCTCTTCATCGAGTGGCTTTGCTGTGGTCATTGTCAGGCCACATAGCTGCCAGTTACAGTACACAGAGCACCCAAAGCAAAATGGGTGTCTTAAATACCCTTAGCACTGCAGTGTCAGGATTTTGCAACCCTAGAAACAACCTGTCTTTCCCTGGGGAGTTTAAAAACAGAAAATCCATTGAAGTGAGATTAAAAAAAATCAAGCTTGCTTAAGAAACGAGTTAGAATCTACCTTGCTGTTGAGGTACACCAGCTCTTTGATAGAGTTCCTGCCATTCACTGCCAGAACTGACGAGTGTTGCAAGCTGGGCAGATTTTGCTGGCAGCCTGACAGTTAAGTTCAGGCCTTTATGATAAAGCCAGTAGGTTTTTATGATCCTTGCTGATCCACCCACACTGCTAGCACAGTCAAAAAACGCTTTCTGGCCTTAATTTATCATGTTTAGGCTTGAGTAATAGCAGAGCCAGTTCCGATTCCTGGGTGGGAGGGAACTTTTTCCAGATGTTAGTCTGCAGAAACCAAAAACTTGCAATTTAGCGATAGTAGTATTGCAGTCATCCTAGGCTCCTGTGCCAGAGTAGTACTCTATCCGTTACTCCTTATTAAAGAGGTTGAAAGGTTATTTCAGCAAGTAAGAATACCTTGGACTCCTGCTGCATCTTAGCCTCCCATGTAGAATGTGTATTTTGTCTCATGGACATAAGAACTCCAGCTCTTCCTGAAAACACTCAGCCTCTCTTTGTTCTGATCAGGTACTTCCGCAAACCGCCTTCAACTAGCATCTGTGGTGCAATTTTTGAGTTGCTGTGAAGCTTGTGGTTACCTAATCCTAAAGTTCACAACAAGGTATGGATAGACAAGGACTGCAGCTTCTGTGGTGGGTTTACAAGTACCTCTCCCTGCTTCTCAAGCCCCAGAGGGGCTGCAGGAATTGTCCTTCCAAGCAGCCAGGGGCAAGGCAGGACAGTCAAGGGGGCCAAGTCCCAGAAAGAGGAGAACTTCAGCCAGCTTTCTCCATGTATTAGGACTACTGGGGAACAGCTGGGAGCACCTTTCTTGCTCTATAATCACAACTCCTTAGGTTAATCTAGTACCCTAGCTAAAAGCATAGCCCAGCTCTTGTATTTCAAAGTCCCATCTTGGAAGCAATTTAAAACAGAATGTCTGCAGACTTTAACGACAAACTTCTTCCAGGATTGAAGCTTGAACACACCAACTCCGTGTTATTAGATCATGAGCAAAGGACACAGAAAGTAGCTGTCAAGCCTGCAGCTGCTTAGCCCTTAGTACCACTGTATCTTCTAGAAGATTACCATCTGTACAGTTCTTTCATCCTCTTCCTAGAGGGAAACTAAGTGCAGCAAAATAGCTTGTTCAAATGAAGCCTGATTTTTCCATAAAAAGAGGCGTTTTCATCTTTCATGGGAACAAGGCTTCTGTATCATTCTTAATTGGATGCTGGTTACTCACATTTCTCTTAGTTTTAGTGGTGGTTTGGAAGCTTGTCTATCGGAGCAGACAGCAGCATTACCAAATGAGCTATCCTAAGATACAATGTTTGCAGATTTACTCCAAAGGCTTTGAGGTCTGGCACAAGCACACATGTGCTGCATTAGCAAGAATGATCAAATCCATTTAGTACAGCTGTTCATGGTAGGGACTAGCTTGTTTAGTTTTCCCCTAAAATTCAGATGTTTAAGTTTCAGAACTAAAAAATTCAGCAAGAGTGGAATTACAATGCATGTGTAGACAGACAGCCTTTATTACTAGTGTCAAGTGCTACTTCCAGTCACTGCCTGGATCAAGCATCCAGCTGTCCCCTGTCCTTTCCTAGGTGTCCCTTTCTCCAACTAGACCCTCCCCCCCCC
>VZTL01004300.1:3018-15807 GCA_013400535.1 Scopus umbretta
TTTTTTTTTTAGACCAGTTATTCTGAATAGGAAGAACAAACGAGCATAGTGTTCAGCTGACAATTGCAAAAGATGAGAGCATTCCATATGAATAATGGTACTGCATTCTCTTTTCTAGCTATTTCTTCTGAAAAAATAAATGTTTAAATCTGCCCCTTACCACCCCCGGCTCTGGGGAAAAAAAGTATAAAACAGAATGGTTTTTGGAGGTGATTGAAGTAGTCTTGGTGTTGTCTTTTTTTGTGGAGTAGAATCACACTTTTACCTAGTTGTCCTCTTTGGATTAGGACCTTCCATTAAAAAAAACCCAACATATTCATTTGTCAAAAGAGACTATTTGGACTTTGCTCTTGCCTAGTACAGTGCTCATTATAATCTGGACATGATTGACAAACGCCCTTGAAAGCAGGAGGTGGAATGGAGTAGAGCAGAAAAATGCTAATTCAGATAGCTAAGGAAGAGTAGAAAGTGGCAGAGTGGCTGTGAGGGAGTAGCTTTTTATTTTATGCCTATACTTTACAAATAATGCTTGTTCACAGATGTTATTACAAATGTTTTCAGTGTTTTCACTTTGCTAAACAAATACTGCATTGTAAATGGCATTAGTGTGACATATGTATTTGGTTTGCCACTACCAAAACCAACCATTTTACCACAGGGAGAGTTGTCTTTCCACGTCTTTCTCCATGTGATACAGCGTGAAATGGATGTTATAATACTTGCTGGTCAGTTAGATGAGGGCAGTTTTAACTTCAGGGTGACAGCTTTATCCATCTTGTGATATTCCTCTGCTCAGTGGCTTCACTGACAGGGAGGAAGAAGCTTGCTCTAAGATTTATGTTCTCTTTTCATATGGGCAAGGAGGTGGTGCCCCAGTCTCTAATTACCCGCTAGTTCATGGGCAGAAGAGGATGTGTAGCTGTTGGAAACATACACTGTTTGAGCAGTTGTTCAAAGATTCCTCCAAGAAGGCGGCAGTGAGCAGGCTGGAGGTGTGACACAGCCAGGATCCAGCCTTTGGGACAGTTCTGAGCTCTATTATGAGTCTCAAGTACGGATCCCTTAAGGGAAAAATCACACTAGTGATTCTTTAAAGTTGCTAGTTGTAATGAGGTGTCACACACAAAAGCTAAAGGAACTTCTTTATGAGGTTTATCCAAGGAGATGGACTTTTTTTTCATTGTTAATGTATCTATAATCATCGCCAGCTGAAATTCTAGCAAAGACAGAAGTTTTCGTTCTTGCAAGACCTTGTTCTGCATCTGCAAGGGCAAACTGTATCTGTAATTGCAGGCACCTTTTACCTATGAAGTAACAAGAAATTTAACAGAAGGTGAGAAGGACTCTGAAGAGATCCACGGTAGAGAAGGTTCAGATTCTTGAAACTTGGTGACTTGAAAGTCTCACCTAGAAGTTTGAAATTGATGCAGCGGAAAAGGTAGCAAAAACTACAAAAAGTGGGTGAGTGGTATGGTCAGATCAGGCCATCCACAGCTGCATGGAGGTCTGAATGTGGTTCCTTGCAAGAGTATTGAATGCCTGGCAGTCAGGAGATTTTTAGAAATTATTAGAAAAATGCAGTATATAATTTTGTGCCTTTATCCTCCAACAGACATATTCTATTTGTCAATCTGTCTGGTCAGTTACACTTCACTCCATCAGTTTTGGGGTGGCGTTATTTGCCAAGTTGATAAGAATCAGGGTGATATAAGACACATTCTAATACTTGTGTGTGGAGGGGTCCTTAATCATCTGTCTGGATGAGATGCACATAGCCTGGTTCTGAAGTCTGCCTTTGAAGACACTGGAGGGGAAAAAAAAGAGTATATTGGAGAGATTCTAAGGTAGACCTTCTAAACTGCTGCTTATCCGCTGCTTTTTAGACCTGCCTGTTTTTCACTTGGGTACAAACTGACTATAGCTAAGGCTTGGAGAGATTCCGCCTTATGCCATGTAACCCAGAGCATCTAATGCAAACCTTAATGATGCAGTGAATATAGCTGATACTTTCTATACACAGAAGTTACAGGCTGTTTCAGCACTTGTAATTTCCTGAACACAGTCCACCAGAAAGGTGAGTACTAATGTGCTGTGTAGGCACACCTTTCTTTTGCTGAGGATTAAGTGCCTGGGGTTAAAAAAAGAAAGGCAAGCATCAGTGTTACAGGCTACTGTTAGTTCTGTCTCTATGTATTGTGGATGCTAAGGATTAAAAATATAGTTATAGCATAGTTTTTAGTAATGCAAAATGCATCAGCTTTTTGTCGACTGAAACATGGTGAAGTTACAAAAATAAATGGAATGCATGAATGAGTAGATATGTCAGTTAAACCTAAATGTGCTCAACTTAGATATCCTTAGTATGCTCAAGGCACAGAAATTATTCTTCTGCACACAACTGCAAACATAGAATTTGTAGTATATTTTAATGTGCAGTGTGATAGCATTATAGTTTCTGTAACTTCTCTGTTCAATTTGTCAGCGTTAGTTTCCCTCATTCAGACAGAGGCTTGTGTAAACATTGCACGTATTGCTTCCAGAGACGTGCCATGTGCATGAATTCAGTCATATTTCGTTACTTTATTGATCAAAATAACTCCTTACTGTTTGACATCCCTGTTAACCATGTAAAGCCAAGATAGCAAAGAAAGTGTGGGCTGCATTCTTTCTTGCTCATCATTTGAATCACTTTCGGAATTAAACATATGCAAACTTATTCAGGGAGGGGATCACCGTGACAAGTCTCATTTGCCATACTCGGTTGCTAGTGAAGGAAATAATGCTGCTAATAATTTGAATTCTTGAACTTCAGGTTGGGTTTGCTGGACTAGCAGTTGTACCGAAGAAAGAGAAAAGATACTTACTTTAAAGGGCGTTGTTATAGTTCACTACAAGCTGGCTGTGAATAAATTTTGTCTGTAATCCAGCTCAGAGTGAAAAGACTTATTATTATTACACCCTCAGCACCAGGTTCTTGAGCATGTTGGCTTTCATTCTGTGGAAGAAGACATGCAAGTTGTCCATGAGCATAATTTTAACTCGTGTATTTCAGAAGCCAGAGTTTTTCATACAGGGAGTTGGTGTCTGTGGCAGCCTAAACTCTGCAATGTGCCGTTGGGTCTTTTTGGTGTTCTAGCTTTTTCCCTTTGGGTGAGGTTCTCTAACAACAGAATTTGTTAGTCAAAAATATCCTTGGATAAGCTGCTTGTGGTTCTAGTGGGTGTTTTCATTGTACACAGCCTCTGTCCTTCATGCCATGCCAGTTATTGGATTCTTAAATTAATAATGGACCAGAAAATGTAGACTTCAGTTTGTTGACTGCATATTAGCTTCTACCTGAAGCTAATCAGGGGATGCTGAGCCAGCATCTTCAGAGAAGAGTGTGAACAGAAGTGTGAAGAAAGTAATAGGAGTGTATACATATAAGACATATGAGACATGATTTTCCAACTTTGTCTGAAAGAAAAGCAATAATAAGCATTTTGTCCAAGTATTGGAAGAGTTTTAATTTACAGATATGCAGAAAACTCACGGACATTGGGTCTAAATTACTTATTTGTGGACTGCACTTTTAGGGAAGGGTGCATTCATTTTGTGAAATTAGCTCTACATTTCAATGTCAGCTGTAAAGCATAACCCTAGACTTCAGTTAAACAAGGAGCTAAGGTGATGAGGATGTAATTGAAAGGCTTCCACCTCATTCTTTGCAATGCCACTAGAAGCAGGTTGGCTTGGGAAAAATAGCAAATTATTTGGATGCCAGAGTTGTAGCGAACAATAGGGAAATTACATTTGCTTAGTACATTACATATGCCGTTCCATTTTTGGACTTGTGTCTAATATTCTGTAAGGCAGAGATTGGCAGCTTTTCAGGAGCGAGGTGCCAGATTGTATTTTTCTTTCACAAATCAGAGGTTAAGGACGCTGGTTGAAAACAGTCAAACGTGCTGTCAGGCGGTGTTTGGAAACGGCTGGCTGTCGCGCCGGCTAGATGCTACCCAGCGGACGGCGTGGGGCCATAGTGAGAGGCCTGGCTCCCTGAGCCAGAGCTCAGGTTTGCCAAAGCCAGAACTGCTCTCCGGATGCCAAGGCTCCTGGTGCTTTGGCCCGTGCCAGTGATTGCCAGTGTTGTGTGCCTCTGGAAATCTACCCACCTCTTCTTTTGCCGTGTACGCCAAGGGTTGGCAACTGCAGGCCCAGTAGGAAACTCTGTCCCATGCATCTAAAACTGTCTGTTGTAATTGCTACGAGTGTGAAGTTAGGCATAAATTTCTTGTGCGAGGTTGGCTTAACGTGGCTTTGCAGAGATGTTTTTATAACGGATACTTTGGAGACTGGATGGTCACTGTGAACCCAGAGCTAAGCAAATGACCAGTAACATCCTCTTTTAAGTTGCATTTTTCTAAAATAGGGACGAGCGCGAGCAGATTCTTGATACAAGTCTCGAAGAAGTAATACTTGAAACCCCTGAGCATATGCAAAAAGATGCTCTTTGTCAAGTGATGTGGAATGTTATAATGTCTGTATTGGTTTTGCAGGCTGTATTAATCAAGAAGTAATCTAGGATAGTATAGGATAGTAACCTGTAGGCTTGCTTTAGAATCTAACCTTTGACAAAGAACTCTAGCTGTTTTATATGTCTAGTAATTCTTGCGCGTACTAATTATCAGGTAACCTGGAGCCGTGTCTGAACAGTGAGCAATGCTACACTTTTTTCAAACCTAGTGCAAGTGTGCATGAGTTGGCCTCTTACTTTGTGGTATCATTCATATAAACGCACTGCTGTTGTGTATAATGCAACATGTTTCAAGATTGTGCCTGTCAGCGCTTGTATCGGAAAATGTAACAGGTTTGGAAAGCAACAGTCTGATCACAGGCAGCTGCCTCTTGATTTTAGGACAAGGCTTATTGTTAAATCAAAAGCTATCAAATGTAATTATGGCATGGGAGAGTTACTGTGTAGATATTCCCAGAGTACCACCTCTGCAACCTGTCAGCATGTGGACCGTGTTGTCTTCTATCTATGGACATGTGATAGCTATATCGGTTTTCTCATTTAGAAAATATAAATGGTTTCTATGTAGAAAAACTTAGGATGAAAATAATCTAAATTATTTTTATCACTCCATATCATATCTCAGTGATTTTGGTCATTGCATGATAAGAAAACAGGCAGAATTTTCTTCCTTAAATTAAAAAAAACCCCACAACCCAACATATAAATGTGTGAATACTTTGAATTTAGTAGCATGTACTAAAATACCAAAATATTTAACAGTATAAATAATAATACACATTTTAATGGTATTTCATGTTTTTTTCCCCAGGAGCTGTGATTGTCTCCACACCGCAAGATGTGGCTTTATTAGATGCACGCAAAGGAGCTGAAATGTTTAGAAAAGTCCATGTACCTGTAAGCCTCCACATTAAAAATTCTAGTTTATTCTTTTTCCAAAATGTAAAAGAAGTTTCATATACTGCAGTAGGTGAGCAAACCGTTCAGGAATCACTTGAATTTCATAAATTCTTCTTAAAAAAAAAAAAAAAGAAAAAAAAGATTAGAACCCATCTTATATCTGTATCAGGCACTTGATTTAACAGAAAGGAAAGAATTTTCTCAGGCCAAGGTCATAATAGTACTTGATTTCTTTTAAATCAGTTTGTGTAATCGCCTGGAATGGATCAGACTGCTAAACAGAGTATCTTACAAAGTAATGTATGCCTTCCAATTGTACTGTCTTCCTATATCCTCATTATGTGTCCTCTTCAGCACTCTCTGTGTTGGAGCTTAAAATCTAACATTTCTTGAAATGTGGAAAAATCATATATTGGTACATTTTAAGAAGGAAATCTAAGTTTTTGGGGAGATACGTGCATACCTAATAGCCACTTTGCCGTTTGAAGGGCTTTGTGACTGTCGCATCAAGTCGAAGGCTGTCTAAATCACTGTTTTTCATGAGGTTTATGGCTTATGTGGTAGCTTGCTTGTTTGGGACATGCAAAATAAAAAAAAAAATCCACAGTATTTATATGGGTTGGAAGAAATTATTAAACAGGGTGACATCTTTGACTCAGTATTTTCTGTGTGCTACAAGTTGCTAAGTAACTGTTATACTCTAGAGTATGTTCATGAAGAGATTCATTTTTCATCTGCACTGTGCAGTTGATGAGCAAATACAAACTGAAATGCTTCCTTATCTTAAACAGTAAAAAAAAAAAATTTACTGTACTTTAAAAAAGGATGTTTTCTTGCTTACCTATGTGAAGATCACTGCTACTTTTTATTAAGAAAGGAAATTTCTTTCATAGCTAGTGCTTTGTTAATTTAAAAAATGTAACAGAAACCTTGAAGCGACTGCTTTCCCTTTTTGTTTTAATTTACAGAATAACTTAACAAAAGAAATACATTGATAAATTCCTTATTGTTAACTATTCCTTAAGCATATCTGCACCAAAAAGAAAGTATAGTACCATTTATCATTTGCTACTAGAAGAAAAACAAATATATATAACGGAAGAATAACATATGGAATGTTTTATTCTGATTTTATGTTTGGGTTTGCTAGAATTATGCAAAATTATTTTCTTCAAATAAAATTGTGTTCAAGTTAGTACTTTGCTGAATTTTCCTTTTGATATAATGAGAAATTACTGAGATTTCTTTCTAAGTATATTTTTTCAAGGGTCTTTGAAGAGAATGGCCTCTTAGAAGATCATGCATTCTAGGACAGGCTTGGCAGCAATTAATTTGACTAGTGGTAGATAAGATATTAACTATGATCTCTTTTGATTTGTTGGAATTTTCAGATCTTTCTAAATCAAATGAAAAGTCACAGCAAAGCTGTTGTGCCAGATGCTGAGTTTGAATGCACTTGAACCAGTCATCAGGTCTTACCTTTTTCATGGTGCTCCTTCATTTTATCCTAACCTTGTATGTACATCAGTACAGACAGGTCATTTACTTCAGTGTTAGCACAGCTCCTGCCTGTGTATAACATTTCTAAGTGTCAACTAAATCTGAGAATCTAAAGAAAGTTTAGTTATGTAATTTTTGATGGACAACTTCAAACCTGCAGTTTACATCAAAGAGGTGGAATCTGTGGGTCTGTGCTAAAATTGCATATCCTGATTATATAATTGATTGATCTTTTAAAATCTCATCTTTAAAATCTTTAATTTAATCTTTAAAAAAGCGCTTGCAAAGAGTCTGCTTTTCAAAGAAGCAGAGAGTCTGTAGGTTGCTGAGCTCTGAATCTTTGAGTATGCTTCCTTCTATTTAATGAAATGGAGTCTCTCCTTTGTACGTATAGGCATACATACACCACCTTCCCCTCACCCCCACAGTCACTAGTTACCAAAGTCTCAAGTGATGCATGTAGTATTGCCACAGTAAAGTCACAGTTGTTAACATTGTTTGTTTGTCCTTTACTGCATTGAACTTAGTGTAGAATGAATGAAGGAACTGATGAAAAGCTGGCAATGGGGGTCTGTTAGAACCAGGATTACAATGCAAAAGTCTTGGGACATAGTCATTAAAAGAAGAGTGCCATCTCTTGTACAGTGGAGCCCACCTGGTAAGGAAGGAGTTTGGAGGGTGTTGCTGACTCCTATCACAACAAGTTTCAAGATTCTCGCCCATTATGTGAGTTAGGCCATCATTTTCATGCATCCCAGAGGCTTGCTCCAGGCAGGTGACAGAAAAAAAGTAGGTTTGAGTATTTAGGAAAAAAATGACTGTTTTCACCTGCTGAAATTGAGTTCAGTTCGGTATGGTTTATCTTACCAATCGCATCCCTGAAAGACAGGGTTTAGTTACATCTGCAGCTTTTCTGGTAGTTTCCTTGAATTGGAAGGTTATGTTGTAGATTTCACAGGTTTCAAAAAACTGCTTATGTAAACTCAGCTATGTATTTCCTTCTGAGATGTACTACAGTTGTTTATTTGGCTGTGCACTTACTGGTATTTCTGTAGCATCCAGAGTACCCAGCCGAGGTTATGGCTTCATAGTGGAAGCAGAAGTTAAAGCCAAAAATTGCTCATTATAAGATGAAAGGTAGGAAGACAGAAGTATTTTTGTGCACGTTTACTTGAAGCACTAAAACATTAAGTGACTGACTGATGGTTATGTAGGAGGTTGATGGCCGACTGCAGAACTGTAACCCTGATCCCTTCAGTTCCTGTCAGATTGGAGTCAGACCTCGGCGCCATCCATCCTTAAGTACAGTGAACGACTTAAGTGGGTTTCTCAGGAATTGTGTCCTTGTGTAAAGACAGAGGGCTTGCATTTTCTCACTGTATTTTCTTTAGCTTAGAAGGTAGTATATTTGGATTTTGGCATGATTTGTTGTGTAGCCAAAAGGTTAATTGAGCATAAGAAATATGTAAACATTCAGAAACAGTGTGTGTGCACAGATAATTCATAATGAAAGGTTTCTTCATTTCCTGTTATTCCTTGATAGATGTCTCTTCACTGTTTAAAATAATGATTTGACTAAATGAAATTCTCTTCTGTGCATTATAGCTATCCTCTCCTCCGCTACGATGAGTTAGCTCCTGTATTGCGGTGCATCTCATCATACTAGTTTTCATGTCATTATTGAACCAAGTTTGCTGAGAAATGTACCAGGGAAAGGAGCTCACTAAGGACTAGGATAGGATTCACACATTCTTATGGGATAGTCTGTGTAGACAGTAACAGCTGCTTTGAAGCCTTTCCAGATCTATTATTTGAACAGGGAAATGAGAGTTATTACTGACTTCATTAGCAAGACCTATTACTTTGTCTGTAGATTTAAAAGCTCTGAAGATCGTAGTGAACTCTCTTCCTTCTGTCAATATATCTTCAGAAATAAAAATACACTTCAGCACTAATGCTATGTATCTTTGCATGGAATCTGTATTAAACGGGGTGTTTATAAGTGGCAACTTAATATTCCAAAAAATCTCTTCATACCCGAGAAGAATAATTTATATATTAATGAAAGTGCACTAGTCATTGGCTGACAATAGGAAAAACACTGAAAAAATAAAAATGACTGTGTAATGCTGAAATGTCATTTGCTTTTAGTAAGATTTGTTGAAATGAAAACAAGAAAGGATAGTGAATAAGACCACTAAAACTGCTACAGCATTGAGGATACAGCTGTATCTCAGCATTTGCGTTAACTGTGGCAGGACTTCTTAGTCATTAGGTTATCACAAAATTAACAGAACAGCTGTAATAGTCCTTAACTATTCACAAAACAGTAATAGACTACGTAACTTTTTCTTTGTGAATTTGCGAAATCATAAATATTGTATGACCACTTTGGGGAGAACAGAAAGTTAAAATCCCAAGATACCTGAAGATTAATTAATTCAGTTAAAGTATAAATGTCAAGTTCTTTTTTCTCCCTGTGCTGCAGAAAATGGCTTCCCTGTATCCTAGTTAAAATACTATTTTTCTTATGTCAAGTAATACTCCTTCCAGTGTTCTCCAGTTTACCAACACAGTGAAAATTCCATGACTTCAATTTAAGGAGAGCAGGATGAATTCCTGCTCGGAGGTCATCAGTAGAAGACTGTGGCTGTAGAGAACCTTCTTACCATCCCTGCATCTTGTACCCTTGGACATGTAGAATTTCATGTCTCTCCCAGTTTAAGAACTGGATGAGAAAATTGCCTGTAATAATGTGCCAGTAAATAGAAACTTGTTCCTCTTGCTCCTCTGTCAGTCCCTGGCAGAGAACAGAAAATGAGGAAAGTTTGTGGTGTTGAATGGAAAGTATGTAATTTTTTGTTGTTGTTACTGTTTCTTAAAATATTCCTTTAAACCCTCCGAAAGTTTTACGTAAGTAAAGGAAGACTTGTTAGAAGATAGTATGAAACTCATTATGTTGGTATAGAAAAAGGAGGTGATCATCTTTCAATAATTTTTAACTTAGATATAAGGAAATTTCTATTAAGATATTGTAAATAACATGCTTTTATATTTTCACTTTTGGTGCCAAAAGTTGTACATTTGCTTTTAATGAAGTAACTTAATATTTGTTGCTGGCATTGAACACTGGTATATCCTTTTATAGGTATGCTTTGTTAGCATAGTGGATATGTTACTCCTCTAATAACGAGGCCAGCTTGTTCAAGCACAAAACTAGAATGCTCAGGGAAATTTAAAAGTACAAAATACTACAAAGTAGATAACAGCTTTTTGTACTTTTTTAAAACTTGGCTATATTGTGTGTGACATACCTAGATAATGTTAAAGTGAAATTTTGTAACATGGAACCTCTTAAAGCAGGTCTGTTGATTAGCAGATGGGTAGAAGCTTTCACCCTATGGTGTTTGCATGCTGTTTTCATCACTTTTGAGAAATTCTGCTCTGCGTCAATGAGCAGTTTTGTTTACTAGGTGAATAAAATGAGATCAACGCTGTCATTAGCATTATTATACATTGTGAAAGAAGATTTTTGTATGCATGATTTGGCAAATTTTCGTTTGACATATCTTGCAAGGATGATGTTGAACACCTGATGATGGCATCAACAGAAAGGTACCTAATATATGGGTATTAGATTTTTGTGCTGTGGTTTTTGCCACTTAGTTTCAGAGAATTATTTCTTTTGTTTGATCTTTAAAATGTGTTTCTGCTCTTCAGAAGAATAGCTAACCTGGTTCTTTTTGAAAACATTTCCCTACAGGATAACTTACAAAAATATCTTAAAAGCATGTCTGATTGTGTCATTTCTTGTAAAAGTATGTTTTTATTTTGTGTTTCCTGAAACTGCTAATTACAAAGCTATAAAACACAACATGAGAATTCTTCCAGTTTTCCGAGTTCAAAAATGAAATACTGGCAGGGAGGGTTCTTGGAAAGACAGTCCTGTACAAGAGGTACTTTGTGTTGCAAATAAGTTTGTTAATCTTTAAGAGGTATAAATGTGAAAAATTTGGAATAATGCACAAATGATAGTGCAACTGAGACAACTAATAAGAGTTGATAATGATGTTAATGAGTCTGATATTACTGCTACTTCCCATTATATATTAGTAGTCTTTGTCAGTTCTTTTTTTTATAATCTCTTCTTTATTGTCAGAGATGAATAGTGGAAATATCAATGCTTGAATCCCAGGTTTGAGCACTCCATTCTTTTACTTTAACAGGTTTTAGGACTGGTTCAAAATATGAGTGTTTTCCAGTGTCCCAAATGTAAGCATGAGACACACATTTTTGGAGCTGATGGTGTAACAGATCTAGCAAAAACCCTTGGATTGGATGTTTTAGGTAAGGGTATGGAAATGGTTTTATTTTCAAAGAAAAATTTAATGGAGAGTGTGTGAGGGAAGCATTAACTGAAGTGTGGAACTGTATAATCCTAGATTATATTCAGACAGTGTTCAGATGTATTAGAACAAATAACTTAAGCAGGTAAATGTCACAATTTTTGTATGCTCTGTTCCTTATCAGGATCAGTCTTGTAAATGGGGTGTGGACTGGATGTGAAAATTCTTGAATTGCATCTTAAATATCTTTTGATTTATAAACAATCCAGAACAAGAATTGTTTTGGTATCGATGTGCTATATTACCTGAAATTCCTTATCTTATTGATCATACAACAGTTTCTACAAATAACCAAGAATTCTATTTGGTCGTGTAAAACAGACCTCAACTCTGTCCCTAATGTCAATCGAAGTTTTCTCACTTACTTAATTTACATGAAATGAATTGTTACATATTGAAATAAATATGGTAATTTGAAATGCAGTCCCTTAAAGCAGTTGTTTTTATGCCTATGTGACGGTATCTTGACTCTTGTATGGAAATGAGCGGACTGTAGTGATTGTATTTAAGTGTTAAGATTAAAAGAATACACTGAATTGCAAAATGTTGTTTCAAAAGAAAACTTATCGTTATTGAAAACAAAGATTAGCCATGATTAAACAATCTGGCATGCCTACAAGCTAAAATATACGCTGATCTTTAAAATATACATTGATATTTTAAAAAGGCATATTTCAACCTGTGCTGTCAGTAAAAAAAAAAATAAATTCCAGAATATAGCACAGCATAATTAAGTTGGTAAATGGAATAATTGCATGTGCTAATGATGTGTTTCCATGTATTACTGTAATTATCTCAATGATTTTCCATAGCTAATTCATTAAAAAGAACCAGGAAGCTCACTTAGAAAGATCAACACAGAAACATCAAGGTCTGACATAAACTTAAGATAGCAAGGCAACATATAATTAAATACATGCTTTTGGGCTATCTTTTCGTTTTCTGCATATTATAATGAGTTGTGATCAGAGCCCAAGGGGACTTCTACAGCCCTGGGTTATGTGGATGGATGCAAATCCTCTGCAAGCAATCGAATCCAATGTGCATTTAGATACACGGGCAGAAATGATGTGCCATGCCATTGGTCCCATAGATGGTTATTGTTACTCCCTAAGAGGGCAGAACTGGTTGTGATTGTGTTTAATTAGGAGTGATGTGAGAGATTCGCAGGTTTAGCAGGGAACAGGTGTGATGTATGAAGAAAAACAGAATGAAGTTCACCTTCAAACTGTCAGTGAAAGACCAGACTAAGATTAAGAATAATGCCCCAAGGGTTAAATTTAGAATTACAGTACTTGATCTGATTAGTATGCTCCTCCTTCCAGGGATGACCATTACATAATAATACCATATGGTCTTGCAAGAATTGCTGCTTACAGATTTTACGTAAATCTATCCCAAATCTATCTATCCTGCCCCAAAAACTTACTTTTATATATATAAAAAGTATATATTTAAAATCAGTAT
>VZTL01004302.1:0-18254 GCA_013400535.1 Scopus umbretta
GGGTGCTGTGCCACTTCTTTGGCTTGAGTAAGCAGCTCTAACGGGGAAACCAGAAGTCCTTCCTGAACTAGGGGATTTAACATAAATTCGACTTGGAGGAGGAAGGCTGGGGGTCAGCGCATGGAGCTGGCTCTGTGCATAAGTAACTTGTCTTCCAGATGCATGATTAAATGCTTGCGGTTATGATCTGGTAACTTAGGAATAATTCTTCATTAAGCTGTGATACAGCTGTGGTCATACTATAGTCCTTAGTGTACAATTTCTGAAGGAAAACACATGTCTGGCTCTAGTCAGCTTCACTCAGACCATCATTAAAATGCAAGTGAAGGCTGAGATTTCAACAAATCATTGGCTTTATTGGGCAGACTTCACGGATAAGAATGTAGACTTAAAACCTATCTGGCCTTGTTTGCAAGGGGTTGTGTGGATGGCCTCGTTTTGGTTTGTTTTTTTAATAGCATGTGTTCAAATACTTGTTATGGTGTTTACAGAGGAATTTTGTTTGTTTGTACCACGGGCTGCATGTGAGGTAAGAACTAACATGTGAAGGGGAGGACTCTGCTAGTGCCTTGCTTTGGTTTGGCTTCACTTTCAGGAACACTCACACACACAATACTGTCTGTGCCCATAGGGAAGTACGGCTCAAGCTTTCAGAAAATGGAGTTGTTCAACATTTGAAAAGAGCTTTGGGGGTTTTGAAGTTGGTTTTTGGGTTTTTTTGTTGTTTGTGTGTTGTTTTTTTTCTTAAATGTTTGGTTCTCTTGGCCATGTTGAGCAGGGCACGGTTATGGAGTAAGTGCAAAAGACCTTTTGTGTCCAGGTGCCTGAGTTCAGGTCTCTCCTCCAGAAGCTTTCTCTCTGTGGTAGTTCTTAAGTAGTCCTACAATTTCCTCTGTGATCTTAAGGGAAGACTAGAGACCAGCTGTGGTAAACAGGGAGTTGGAGCATGTCTGTAGGCTATGGGAGAAAAGTATTCTGCTAATGTCCAATAGCGCTGTATCACTTCTCAGCAATCTTGGTGTCTGCCTGGCCAGGCCGAGCTCGTGGCTACACGTGAAGTCTTCTGATCATGTATCCTTTGTGTTTTGAATAATGTTATAAAGCTTCCAAAACCAACAGCTCTTCCACTGCAATCCTCACCTGCCTTCCCAAATGACTTATCTTCTGCAGGCACTGAGGAGGGAGAACCCACACAGACTGGGACTCCTCTCGCCACAGGGAGAGGTGCCCCCAGGGAGCTAAGCTGAAGCCTGTCCAGCCCAGAAGCAGGGAATTCACATCACCCCATGGGAGGCTTATTCTCAAAGTCACCAGTGTGCAGGGTTGAAGGAAGCTTCAGCACAGTTACTCTGAGCTTGTGAGGTCCTTTGCATCCCCAAGTCAGAGAGCAGTAGGGCAGCAGACTTGTGCTATGATGTGCTGATTTCATCTGCCATCTTGGGGAAAAGTAGGGCTTCTTTGGATGGGAAAACCAAGACAGGGAGCATGGAGTTTTGCTCTCTTCCCTTTCAAGCCCACCCTCTAAGCCTGGATGCTTACGATTTTTAAATCCTGACCCTATGGACACTTACTGTAATCCTCATAACCAAAATAGTTATTTATTTCACATTGCTGAGCCCCAGTAATAATAAGCTTATTGTGGCAACAGCCTGAAAGAAACCAATTCTACTGTTAACTGAGACTCTCCAGCAGGAATGGAAGATACAGCTGGGTCATTTCACAGTGTTCCCAGTGGGTTCTGACCAATTTTCCTTTCTCACTTTGTATTGTCTTATTCTGAATAGCTGATGTGCTCAATAAGTATGTTTTTCTGTATATCACATAAGTAATGGAGGGTGTAGCTCTAAACAAGGCTGGTTGACCTGTCCTTGTATTGCCTGAGGGTGACTTGCCGTCTGCTGGAATTAGGTGCAATCACAAGTTTTGCCCATACTCTAGCAGGCATCCTGATGGGAAGAGGCAATATTCGCATGTCCAAGCCAAAACATGTTCTGAATCTAGTTCTCTCCTGTGGTTTTGTGAGTTGTGATGGCATTTCATGCTAATATCCAGCTGACTTTCCCAGCTTCCTTTTATCAGAGTAAGCAGAGATGCATTTTCCTTCCTTGGAAATTCCCTGAACAACATTCATTGCAATTTTAACTTTTTCTTTATGTCCTCTTCCCAGCAGCCCGCTCTTAACCTCCTGTAGGGGGGGAGAGAAGAGGAAATGGAGTGAATGGGGCAGGGGCCTGAGGTCTTAGCACTACCAGGTGTGAAAATGAAGGATGTGTATGTGGGGTCAGGTTGAGAAAGTGAGATTTAAGCAAGAAGGAGGTTAGCTAGAAGCAAAATACAGATTACTCAGGAATGTGACAGAAGCAATCTCCTCCTCACCAAAAGGAGAAGACAAGAAGATCCAAGTGAGGCCACTCACCTCACTGAAGCGTTCCTCAAACAGGATATTGTCACCTTCAGTATGCATGATGGGAGCTGAAATGGCATGTTCCAAGTCGTAGCCAAACCACAGCTTGTTTATAATCGCCTGCAATGCAACAAATCCCACACTGACTGACTGACTGGAGATATTGAATAAGAACCTGGGTCACATGCTGCCATCCTCTGCGCTGGCGTTAAGCCAGACCAGCTCTTTCAGAAAAGAATTGAGAGAGGCAGATGGCACTAGCCACAGAAATGCTAGAGGCAAGAAGGTGAGGATAGCATGAGTCCGCAGCAGGCCCTCTTCACTGCTGCCTTCCACGTAGCAGTACTAGCAGCAGCAAAGTATTTCCTTTTGTTCAGAACGCTGTGTGCTCCCCTTGCTCAGGGGAAGGCATTACCGTGTGGTGCCTGTTCACTCACCATAGCAGTAGCACTGATGATCCAGGGCCCGCCTGCTCCTCCAATCACCAGCATGTCTCCTGTCTTGGAGATGAGAATGGAAGGCACCATTGCTGAGGGAGGCTTCTCTCCTAGAGCAGAGGCAAAGAGTATTATTCCTCCCATGTGGCTGATAAGGGGGTTGGAGGGACACACAAGTTTATCCACCTCACCCTTCTTGCATGCTCCATGGAAAACCAAGCTTCTGCTCATTCCTAAAGAAGCTCAAGTCTTCCAAAAAACTAGCTGCTTTGTGCTGAGACCCCATCTCACAAGAAACTGGGCCTTTATGGCACAGGCGAGATAGGAAGCATCTCTTGGTGTAGGGCATCCTGCAAGCATTCAGGACTTGCTGCAGCTCATTCAACCCAGCCAAGGAACCGTAAGCAGCAATCCTGCCATCACAGTACTGCTGTCCTCTCTCACGGCAGACCCAAGGGAGATTGCATCAGGGATAACTTATTTCACAAAGCAATACCGCTGTATCAACACTGCTGCGTCACAGAACTCGGTGTAAGCCTATAGCACTACTGATTTGATTGTGCATGCAACTATATACTTTTTCACAGATGAGCCTAAAAAGTCAGCAAGCATGTCTTAGCAGTAGTTTCTTCACTTCTTCCCTCCCCTCCCCATCAATCAATGATCAGCTTCAGCTTTTTTTTTTTTTTTTTTTTTTTTTAAAATCTCTGATTTTTCTGGCCAGAAACCAAAACTCCTGTGTTTCCAGGCAAGGGCACATGTGAGCAGACAAGACATAGCACAGGGCTTTATCCTCTTGTTAGCCTGAAACAAAGTTGCTCTCATGCTGACCTAGGAATGGAAGGAGTACCTGCAGTTTACAGGTAGTCCTTGCTCAGTTGCACATGGCCTGCATACCCACCTCCTGGCCTTGTGTTTTATTTTGAGGGTGAGAACACTCACCTGGTTTAATGCTTCTGTTTGCTATGCAGAAATCAGCGAGTTCATTATTTAAAATGATCCCGGTTTGGTTAGAATACACAAAGGAGCCAAACCTGCAGGGGGGAAACAAGTAGCCTTTCAGTGACCAGTGCTCTCCTGTTGTGGATGACAGTAACCGAACATGGCACCCTGTGAGTTACCTCTGTCTCCTCTCAGCCTGCAACTGCCCCAACAGTGTGTCCAAAAGGTGCTTGTGCTGCTGTGCTGGAGCCAGAGATAAGCTCCCTGTTAGTAGTGGAAGTGCGGATTTGCCCAACTCACAGAAATGCAGCAGAGCTCAGCAAGTTGTTACATCTTTGTGAATTGTGATGTTCCTTTGGGCCGATGCTCAAAGACCTTTGCTGTCACATGAAAAAGGCATTCACAAGGAAGAGACTGCCTAAATCTGTGAAGCCCAAGGCGTTTGCATTTCTGTTAAACAGCCCTTGCAGGTACCCTGTGAACCTGAAACATGGCCTACATGACTCAGTTACCAACCCCTTGGCTACTCACGGGTAGTTGATGGTGCTGGTGGCGGACACGGCACTGCCATCTGCAGCGAGCACAGAGATGTGGCTTGTGCCCTTACTTTTGTATCTGAGGTTGTAGATGGACTCCAACAAGTTGTAATGGTTGAGGGGATGGTCACCATGGTCATCTATTCGGCTTCTGGCAAGTGCAGCAATCTTGTCAGACAGCATGGTCCCCACAGTCACCTGCAATCACAGCAAGGACACTGAGCTTGTGTCACCAAAGTACAGGCATGTCTTTCTCTAGGCACAAGAAAACCTGGGGGATTCAGCCCCAATAGTCAGAGCTTGGGGACCTGCACTGGCAGCAGTCAGCCCCAGCCTGAATCCCCAGGCCACTCTCATCACAGAAAATGAAACAAGCTCAGTACTGAGGCACCTCACACTCGGCATGAGTGTGTGCGCACATGCTTTTTCAGGCAAGTGAGTGCCAGCCTACAGCTGAACAGAAACTGCAGACAATGGAAATGGCCTAATCATGCTTCTGCCTTGGCCAACTGAGCAGCATTGCTCTTGACTAGCAGTTCTAAGTATTTTCTTTCCTTCTGTGGCTGCAAAGCAGGAGGGTTTCAGAGCATCGCTTGGTACTGTAGCATTGTGCTGGCAGGCAGGATAAGGCTGGGCAATAAGTAGCCTGCTTGAGGGCTTAGCACATAGACTAAAATGAGTTGGTGACAATGCAGGTTTAAAAAATAAAAGCAGGAAATGGACTTCCTGCTCACTCTCTGTCAAGCAGCAGTGCAGAAGAAGCTGCCAGTGCTGTGGGTGTCTGTGGCTGCCCTTATGCACCATGTCAGCTCACCTGAGCTTCAGAGAATTCTGGGTCACTCATGTGGGGTTTTAGCATATTGCCAAACTTCAGGGCCTCTGCAATGCGATGGTAGGTTTCCACCCTCTCCTTGGGTGTCGCCAGTGATGCTTCATGGAGTTTATATGCTACAGAGCAGGATGAAATAATTTTGTTAATAGACCCAAGGAAATGTTTTTTCAAGAACTGTAAAAAAAAAAGTTGAAAGGAACCTCCTTTTCCCATCCCAGTTCTTATCAAGTTTCCTGGTTAGCAGCATGTGGGCACAAAACCAACCAAGTACTAATTTCCGCTATGACTTCAATTCCTCTTGAGGCCTTGGGAAAATCATATATCTTTTGGCCTTTGCAGCAGCTATAGTGATGCTGACCCACTGTAAGAATGAGCCAGTTTATCATCCTGCTGCATAGCATGGTTACATTGGTTGCTTTGGGATCCATTCTGGCTTGTCAACTCCATTTGCCCCCATTACTTTTCTAATGCTCTAGAGCAACACTCTTTGCAAATCTCTCACTGTGCCTTTTCCCTTACCTTCCAGTATCTTGAGGATGAACATGAGGACAGCACCTCCCATGGGCGGTCCAGGAGAAAACAGTGTGGTGTGATTGTTCAGGGTAATGTTCAGAGCTGAGGACACTTCTGCTTTGTATGCCTGAAGGTCCTCCAGTGATATACTGGATCCTTCAACAGAAAACCAGAGAGGGAGCTGGCATTAGCACATTAACTTCTACTAGGTGCTGTGGGCTGGCTACATCAAAGCCTTGGTAAAGCTTGTAAAGAGCCATCCCTGTATACTCTAAATTTCTTCCACCAAGCACAGCAATGTCTTCATGTGTCCTCATCTACTGCCAAACCCCAGGACATCACAAAGCCTAAGGGAGTTGGAGAGGCCAGTGCATGAGCACTATGGGTGAATGCCAGAGCAGTAGGTGGCGCTCAGCCCTGCTTCTGGGCCTGAGTTACAAGAACTGGGGAAGGGTGGCCCCTTCCCATGCCAGGTACCACCCCAAGTGGCAAGCAAATGGCATGTGTTGGCTTTCCCCTGGTACCAACTCACTGTTAGCCAATTAGCCAATTGCTGGGAAAAGGTCTGTCTATTAGTAGTAACTATAGCTGTTACCTACCAGCCTTCCTAATGTCCTCCACCAGGGCCCTTCCTATCTGTCCTTCATAAAATGCCGTAGCTCCATTTTCCGCTACAGCTCTCAGTGTTTGCTGCAGTGCTGGCCACCTGAAAGTCTCTCCATGCTTCAAAAACCTTTGCCCGTCACAGATCAGTGGGCTGTTAAAGAAGAACAACCATCAGTTTACAGCATGTGCTTATTCTGTCCCCAGGGCCAATCCCTTTTTCCTTCCCAAAGCTGATTTGTTTTGTGCAGGGTGTATACTTTCCGAGCCAGTGCTACACTGCAGTCAACATGGAGAAAAGCTCTTCTCAGCCGATTGCTACCCATAGCACCAGGCACTCTTTCCCCGAAGTTTCCTCCATGGGACCTAACGCTTTGACCCTGGCTCAGGTCAGAAGAGCTCCAAACGAGTGTCTGCTGTAGGGCCCTGCTGTCAGGGGATGATTTCCACACAGATGGAGGCAGGCCACATACAGCCAGCTACTCCTCATGAGCAGATGTGCTTAGCAGACATTTTTGCTGTGCCAAGCCACTCTAAATTAAAACAAAAAAAGTTGCTGACAGGGAAAAAAAAATCACTTTTGTTATTCCCTTCCTCTCCATAGCAAGTATTTACCGAGCAGAAGCCGCAGCAGCAGCCTGTGCTCCATGTCAGCATGGCAGAGGAAGGGTCAGAAGCTGAGGCGACAGTGGTCCTCACATTGCGATTTAATTCATGGGACTTACCACAGGCTTTTTCCTGGAATGGAGAAGTCTGGGTGATGGAACATTTTGTCCATAACTGGGGAAATGACAAGTGGCTCTGACAGGAGCTCAATGGTTGGTTCGAATAGGGCTTTCCATGGTAAGCGGCCATATCGCTTATGGGCTTCTTCGTACCCACGAAGTTCTCCTGGTACAGCAATCCAGTGTGAACCTGAAGAGCAGAATGGCAGTGTGACACCCAGTAAGTCATTGGCCTGTGGGTTTCACCTCTCTGAAAGTACTCCAGTGTGAGTGTGGATTTGCAGGCAGGACTAAGACTTCTAAAAGCAGGATTGTTTTTTTTTTACTTTCCTTTTTCTGTTCATATATTTCTTCCACTACCTAATAGAAGGGGTGTAGAGAAGCCGGAGCCAGACTGAGCGGTACATGTTGCAGCAAGGGAGATGGCAGCTGAACATAAAATGCAGTCATGCGGAGCCTGGTCAAACACTAGAACAAGTGAAGCTGTGAAACTCTCCATCCTTGGAGAAGTTAAAAAGTGTGACAGGACAAGGCCTTGAGCAGCCTGCGCTAACTCTGACATCACTCTGCTTTGAGCAAGAGTTGGAGCAGAGACCTCCAACTGTCCCTTCCAACAGTAGTTGTTCCCGATTCCTTTTCAGGCTCTTCTTCCAAGGATAAGAACATCTCCTCCAGGAACTAGGATACGCCCCAAAAGCAAATGTGCTAGGGAAGGAGAATGAATACAGCAAATGTGTGAGAGATCCAAGATATGCTGGTAAAGCGAGAGTGCCTGTTGCAAAACTAGTAACACCAAATGGATGTGGAGCCTCCACAGATGGGAGCAAGGTGCTAGCTGAGCTAAGCTGGAGCCCAGCAACTCAACTACTGATGCTGCCAGGTTACTTCCCCAATGTAAGGACATGGGCAAGTGCACTAGATTGATTTATTTCATTTCCAGAAAGTCTGAGCAGCTATTGACCTTATTTTTCTCTGTAAGAGCTGCTGGGAAATAAGTGCTTTGGGAAATCTGGTCTTGAAAGGTAGATTTCCTATGAAATTCCTACGAAATTACACAGTGATTTATCCTCATGCTCTGCTCCCCATCCTTTATGGACCTAGTATTTTTCCTTGTTTTTGCAAAAATCAATCCAGGAAGAGCATGAGCAATTAAATAGAACTTCAGATAAAGTCAGCAAGGTCCTCAGTTTCCCCACCCTGAGCTTTGTGCACTGCACACCAGGAGGGCACGCAGCCCCTGTGGCCCAGTCTATGTCCTTACCAATGGGGAAACGAGCAGCACAGCCAGACAACAAATCGCGTGGAAACACCCGTGGGACCGTCTCGCGGGCATTGATCACCTCAACTGTTCCTAGAAAGGAGAAGGGGAAAAGGCATAACATTGTCTTCTTCAAGCAGATGAAGACCACACTTCAGCCAGCTGTGAGCACCACAGAGGCCCAGAGCCCACGGCACCGTGCTGAACTGCCCCGAAGCCTTTTGCCAAATGTGTCAAGTACGCTTGCAGGGTCAGGCTACAGCCGGCACACACAGTTTGCTCCCATGCTTTTAGTTAGCGAAAACCAAGCAGTGCCTATCTAGAGGCAATAAAGGCACAGGGAGAAGGCCAGGGTCTGTCTCCAGGCAGTTAAGGTCCCCCCGCAGGGCTCTTGGGCCTGGGACACAGGCTGGGACGTGCTGCTTCACATCTGATGTGCAGGTTCCTGCACTTCCTTCATGGGTGGAACATGTCAGAGACATAACATGAGCCTCATGCTCCTTGGTGGGCCATTTTCCAAGTGATGGTGAAGCACGTCCATCGTGTTTGCAAGCAGAATGGTGATACCGAAAGACAGTCTATGTATCAGGAAGCTTGGAAGGAAAAAGAAAAAACAAACCAAAACCCCCACAACCAACCAACCAACCAACCAACCAAAAAACACCAAACCAAAAACCACTTGTATACACTCATGTTTCAGGTCTAGCCTATTATTTCACCTCCTTCTCTCCCTTGTGTTTATCTTTTCCTGTCACAGTCCACAGAGCCAGCTGTGCTGCAGGAGTCCGTAATGCTACCTGGTGTACCAAGCACCTGAGCCACGCATGGCTGTGTGCGGCTCTCTGCAGCAGGATAATTCAGGTAGCAGAAGAGGACTGTTGATGGGAGACAAAGTTACATGGCTCTGCCAAAAGGGAAGAAAGAAAAACATAGGTGTTTTGCCAAATTATGCTATTGCATAAGATACATCCAAGCATTTCCAGATTCATGACTCTGTGAAACTACTTGGCAGGGGTTGTAAAACTACAATATTTTTATTGAGTTAATTGTTGATTTTACTATTTAGGTCTATAAGCTCTGGGGGCTTCTGGGAGCCAAGGCAGTTAAAAAAAAAAAAAAACCACATTAAAAACATAAAAGCAAGAACACAACACTAGGGGTTTAGCCAAACACAGAAGCTCCTTCCCCCCCACCCCCACATCTTCTTGCTGTGAAAAGATGCATTCCCTGTAACAGAAGCTTTGAGTTAAGAGCAAAAGCATGGTTTGTGATCAGAGGATGCAGCTTTACATTAAAAAAACTGCTCTGAGAAAACATGAAGGATTCTGACTTCTCCACAGCAGCTAGGTGTCTGCAGGGAGACTGCACCATGGAGAGGCCAGCGCTGGCCCATACCTGTGCTGGCATTATAGATGGTAAATACGACCCCACCACCCAGGCCTGAACTCTGAGGGTTCATCACCGAGGTGCAGATCAAGCCAGCAATGGCAGCATCCACAGCTGTGCCTCCACTTTTCAGGATGTCCCTGTGGTGGAAATGGAGGAAAAAAGACAATGTTAAAATCCAGAGATGACAGAATGGAGGAGCTACATGAAAGTCTCCCTGGGGCACTTGCAAGGCAGCCCCAGCTTGATGAGAGCAGCTAGTAGTTGGGGAAACCTATTGGCAGCAGTGTGGGGTGTGAGAGTGCAGAAAGGCACCTTCCTTTGTGGGAATGAGAAGGACAAATTGGTGGGAAAGAAGAGAGAGAGAGTCTGCAAGAGGAAAGAGCAGCCAGGGGCCAGACCTGTGTGCGGCTGGTCTTCCTCTGGGCAGAGTGATGGGACAGAGAGACTGCAGCTGCTCACAAATGTTGTTGACAAAAAGGGACAGCAAAGAACTCCCTTTTTGTGGAGGAGGATGCTCTCGGCAAAGGAGAAAGCTTTGTACATGCTGGGAACAAACCAACTAATTTCTAGCTCCCCACCTACCATTCCCAATAAAAAGGCATATGCTGGTCAACAGGACAGGGCCACTGAAGCAGGAACAACGGGTCCATGTGAAGCAAACTCATGAGACTTAAGAAGTCAATTAGCACAAAATTCAGACCTTACTTCATTGCTCCTACAATGTGCCTTCCTGGGCTTATGTGATATTAGCTTAAAAATCCCCCCCCCTCCCCCCCCCGTATGCCCAAAAGCAAAACAAACAAACAAATCAAACAGGAAAGAAAATCCCACGCAACTGTTTCTACCTAGGCAAAGCCACACCAAAGAACACACAGGCATTAAGGCAGCCTCATGCTGTTCACAGCAATGAGTTTCTGCTCGAGAAACGTGTCTCAACAAATGCTTCCTTCAAGCAGAGCTGTAAAAAAATCTTTTCCTTTACAGTGGAAATGCAGTGGGGTGGGGTTTCCTTGCACAGCCTGCCAGTAGCCAGCACTGGTATTTGCGAGGAAAGTTTCTGACTGTTTGGGTTGGGATATTGCTTAGATAAGGCAAAGACAGAAGGGAAAGTGGAATAGTTCATTCACTGGAGTGCAACTGCTCCCAGAGGCTGTGACAGGAACACAGACCGCATATAAGGACTGCTGTTTATTTTGCATCCATTGATGTGGCTGGGACCTGCTGGGGCTGGGAACAGGATGCTGCCAGCAGGGACACTGGTCGTGGCTGTCTTTTGTTTCTGTAAGTGCTTTCGGAACCACTGCCTGTAAGGAAATGGCACGTGGACAAGTGGGGAGAAAAGAAACGGCAGGGAACCACCGGGCTTTCTGTTTGGGGTCTGCATGGCTTTTAGCCTCCTAGCAGCAAGCTGCTCCCCGGCTGTAGCTCTGAAAATGGAGGCTGAGGCTCAGGTTCACCCATTCATCTCCTTGCTGTATGAGTAAGACTCTCACCACACAAATGTTCCTGGGTGGTGGTTTTCTGTAACTGACGCTTTTTAACTGCTAACAGTAGACGGGAAGGACACGAGGGCTTCATGAGAAACTGTGTTACGCCTGCAGAAGGCCCAGGAATCTAGTTAGAAAGTTGGGGAAGGAGGGGAGAAGGACCACTGCATTGGCCTGCGACAGTGCTCCTCAGAGCCTCTGGGTTATGGGCCATGAGGCAGCACCTGTACAAAGCCTGGTGCCAGGGAAAACCATGTTTCTGAGATCACTTGCAGTGAAAAACAACTTTAAAAAGATGAGTTGAGATTGTATAGTATTAATTTCAATGCAATGCATTAAGACCTTAATATGGAAAATCAGACACATTTATGTCATTTTCCCAAAGCCTGAAAAGCACCAGATCCTCATCCAACTTCCGAGACATATTCACAGTGTGTAAGTGGTTGCAAATCTTGGATTACCTCTTGTCCAAGGATCCTCCTGCCTCCCTCCTTCTGAAGCCAGTGCCATACACCCCTCACCACATCCTCAGAAACACTTGTGCCTGGAGTGGCATGCCCTGATGAAGATCCTCGTCCCTTCTTGTGGCATCTGGTGATGGTCGTCTACCTTCTCTAAAAGATGAGCTTTTTTTTTTTCCTTTTTTTTCTTTTTTTCCCCTACCACCACTGATCTGCTCCAAGCCAGCATGCGCTGCACTGGAACTGCATGCTCTAAAGGGTGACCACAGTTAATCAATTTATTAATTTAATATTTGTACATCTAGATGGCCTGTTTCTGGATGATGCTAAGAACTTTTGCTGTTCCCAAGTACTTGTTTATAAAAGCAATATTGTAGGCTAAATACCCTTTAACTGCTGCAGATGTAGTGCCATATGCACAAAGCATACAAATCTGAGAATGTCTTAGCATGACCTTATCCATGCTCCCTCCCTCCGAAACTCCCAGTTAGACATAAAGCCAGGATAACATAAGCCATGTAAACTCCAGTCTGTAGCTGTGCCCTTGGCTCCCACTGAGATCAGGGAGGACAAATGAGGTCTCAGTCTCAGCAGAAAAGGTGTATCTGACTGCTAATGAAGGCAGCAAACTTCTCCAGGGAACTGAGACCTGGACTGTTACTGCCATTGGCAAAAGGGACACAGATTTCCTGAGAGCATCAAGTGGGAGGAAGATGTTCACCGGCCAGTGGAGAGGACTTCAGCAGCACTGCCAGGACACATCCTGCCTGGCATGGCCGAGGCAAATCAAGTGCTTATTTATGAGCACTGATTACTCCAGCCTGCCAGTCCACCCACTAGTTTTCAGATGGGTCATGCTCAAGACACTGACATTGTGCGTACTTCAGGAAGGCAGGAAACCCAGAGATAGGCTTTATTGTTCCTGCTCTGTGCCTAGCACAGCGACGCCCTGATTCTTGGATGCAACTCCTTGATGTTAACACAATATAGAGCAAAAATAACGCCAGCGGCCAACACAGGAACACCTTTTCAAAGAAAAGCAAAGCGTGTGTTGCTTTGTTCTTTGTCGCTAGCCCTCATTAAACACATTTTGCAATATAAACAAGATGACAAGAAAAACAGAATTTCCAGATAATCCAAAAGTACTTTCCATTCCTGTCTACTGTGTCTATATTGGTGGCAACAGTCACTGTCACCTCTAGTGGCAAATACCACATCTAACAACACATAGTCAAACCCGTTTCTTGCTCAAGGTAAGGAAGGCTTTCCAGTTACCTGCTGCCTCTCAGTAAGTACCATGGGATAGAGAGCTAAGGCTTCCCATCCACTGGCACACTGTGCAGCATATGAGACCATCTCAGTATCGGATGGGCTGTGCGATGCTGGGCATGGTCCTTTGCCTGCTGCTTCTTTGGGAGACAGGGGTTAGGGGGAAGGGGAGCTGAGATTTCTCCCCAAAACTAGGCATTATCTTGTGTCTTTCCAGCCTGGCAGGAAGCACTCCCAGCCCCAAATCTCACAAACACATCTTGGAGGGCTCTCACACCACGCTGATGTTGTTTACCTGCCTCTGCGGGGGTGCATATGCCTGCTAAGTTTTTTACTTGAACAAGGGGTGTCCCATGATATAGGACAGGCATAGTGGTAGCTAAGGAAAAGCAAGCCTTACCGTCAAGCTTTCAGCTCAAGCTCCGAAACAACTGAACCCAGCAAAGGTCAAACCAAATCCTGACCAGGGTTATTAAGAAGATTTCTTTTGAGCTGCTTTGCTCGTTGTGGTGGGTTGACCCTGGCTGAACACCAGGTGCCCACCAAAGCTGCTCTATCACTCCCCTCCTCAGCTGGANTGGCCCCCAGTTTCAACAGCTTTACCTCTAGCCTCTCTGGAGACTGAAAAACAACAAAAAACACTCTCTGAGCTGGCTCTTGGTAACTCACACTCGGCCCCCCATGCCTGGCTCATGCACTTTCAGCCAGAGCCCTGCCACTTCCTTGGAAGTGATGCCTGGGGACTTTAGGGCCATTGTGTCTTTCTCATCTAGCTAGACTGTTAGAGTACACCCTGTCCCATTAGGTTACTCCCTTTATATGGATCACTGCTACAGCTAGCTTAATTATAATACAAAACCCTGGAGAGACACATGACCCCGCAGTCCAAGTGTGGTACCTTACCAGGTCTCTCTAGAGACGTCTTAGTGCTACAGCTGACAAGACCTGATAACAACATGTTTTGTCCTATATCCTTCCTGCCACTTAGTTTCAGCTTTGAACTCCATTCAACTTTAATGGAGTTTCCTTAAAGTTAGCAGCAGAAGAGGATGTTAACAATCAAGTCCTGCTCCAGCAGCAGCAAAACAGGGATTTACCCTCCCAGAAAGGGTGAATGATGGCACTGGCAGCAAAGATGGGCTGTGTTGAGCTGCAGACCAAGTCTACTGTTCTGCCCTGGGCTAGAAGGAGCCCTGAAGCCATTTTAAATACACTGGAAACACTGAGGTATTAAATTATATTGCCTTTTTTTTTTTTTTTTCTGCTAAAGTAATCTGGGGTCTGGGAGGAGACCACCCATTATATAGGAGCTGCCTGCTTAAGATTTATGAAGAGCAAAAGCAACAGCTGTTTCTGTAAAAAAGGGTCAGTTGCCAAATTTAAAATTGTTAAAATACAAGAACAAGGGAAGGCAAATCCTTTGGGATATAAACATTCTTCAGAAATGTTGCTGTGCCATCACTGAAAAGGATTTTTGCAGCAGATTCTCTGCCTAGAACTGAGCTGCCCAGGACCACAGACATTTTCTGACTGTCAAACTCCCCACCACCCTGTCCCCCAGGCGGGTGTTCATTTCAGAAACAGCCAGTTCCCAGGGTTTATGCAAGGCAACACTGGAGAAGTGGGATCAGAGATGGCTGCTGGGCCAGGTCAGGTCAGCTCGCCTCGCTGCAGCAAATCCCATCGCTGGGAATGAACACTTCTCCTAAATCTCTCCATGGCCTTATGTTGGCTCTTGCTTCTGCCATTTGGGAAACAAATGGATGCAGAGCTCAAACAGCATGTTAGTAGGGAATATAAAGCTGTTTGCATGGCTGATGGAAAAAGCCTCTTCCATTGCCAGGAAGGAACAAGTGGCCCAGAGCTGGAGGTGAAGGTGGTTTTGGGTACTGCTCGCTCCCAGGGCAATCACCTACTGTCTCCTCAGGGCTTCCTGACATAGGACAAAATACTAAGATGGACTTTGGTATCAAATCCACATCTTTGGGTTAAAAACTGCTCTGACTCTCCTTTTAGCCTCCCATCCCTCTCCGTCAGTGTGTTTCACTTCATTCAGGGACAAGTTTTCTTCCAGCACAGGGCCCCTGTCTGGACCAGACAGCTCCATGATATTGCTTTCAGTTCCCAGTCTCCAGCAGTAAAACTATTCACAGCAAAAGACCCGACCTCATTCACCACTGAGAATTGGGCACTGATGGCTAACAGTAAGTCTGCCACAGGACCTGCCAACAACGTTGACGACACGCTGGAGGCTTGCTGAAATTGGTTGCTTTCTGCGGGGAGCCAAAGAGTTGCATAAAGACTTCAGAAAGTCCAACCTTACACAGCCCCAGAATATATAAACACCATCTCCAGAGCTGGAAAACCCAAGGCTGAAGATGACAGATGAGCACAACTGAAGAAAAACAGCAGCAAACAGGGGCTGTAAGTCTGTCTCCCATCTGCTGCCTGTACTAAAAAATCACAGAGCTCCACAGTGTCTTTGCTGACCCTTCCTTCACAGCTGAACTATCAGTGAGGGAAACACAAGGCCCTAACACACCAACCCACTTGTTAAAAGACAAGATTGCTCTTTGGACAAGAGGTTCAGTTATTCTCAATAAGTTCAATTAAAAGTTCTATTAGGAGCACACAAAGACTCTGTCTTAACCAGCAGCATCTTAAGACAACACAGTATCATGTAATGCCCCAGGAATTTAATTACTGCTAATGACAACTCACAGAGCTTGTGGTTTGGTTTCTTTTTTTTTTTTTTTTAAGGAAACAATATGTTTTAATTAAAGAATAAAAACTGTAAGTAGGTCAGAGATTAAGCACTGCTTTTAGCTTCTAAGACTTCAGGCACCAGACCAGTGTGATTGATTTCATGCCCACCCTGCACTGGAGGTCCTCCAAGAATCCCCTGCATGGATTCCCAGGAGCTTGGGGGTGCTCTGCAGGATGAAAGGGGTGGCTGTGGGGGGGCAGCCCAGGGTCCCAGCAGAGCGAGGGTCTGCGGGGTCAGTGAGGGGGAGCAGGGACAAACAGGCACTGTTGAATCTCTCCGTGGTGTGCCTTTAGGGACTGGCTGCAATGACTCCTGCTCTCACCAGTGGGGCAGGCTGACAGGTTCAATTACAACATGTGGTTTTCATTTGCTTGTAGTTTTGCCGTGTCCAAGCCACCAAGCCTAATTTTTTTCCCATAGTGCTGTGGAGGTCGCTCTTTTCCTTTTTGTATGTTCCCACTAAAAGCATTCAGCAATTACCAAAAAATTAGACTGAGGAAATTTGTTGTTTTGCCTTGTTTTACTTGTTTTAAACTCCTCTAGAAAATTTGTTAGGAGGCTTTGCAGTGTGCAAGTACAAAGCCAAAGATGTAGTCTGCCTCCAGTTCAAACAATTCACTCGAATTTGGCCAAGTTGTTTGCTTGGGGGGTGGGGGTGGGGAATTGATCATGAAAAATTTTGATCATATTGATCATATAATTTTTTAAACTTATTTTTGTATGTACAAAAATGCATATGTGTGTGATCCTCAATGAATTAAACAGTTTTGGTAGATTAATTCTCCTGTGATTTCTAAGCAATAATAGAGGAAATGAGCCTGTTTCAACCCTGAGCTGCAGAGGTTAAGCACAGCTTCCTTGAAAAAACTGCATCTGGCAACAGCCATGGCTTTGGGGCACAGAAAAAACAAGGAAATTATTAACCTTAGTACTCAGTGCTCCCCAGGCTGGACCACGAGCAAGGAGAGTGGCCATGTCCTGCCTCAAACACAGAGAAGATGGGAGAGAAGTGAGGTTGCTGAGCTGTGGAGGCAGAATCAGGGCAGAAGAAAGCCCAGAAGGTTGAGCAATTTGGGAGCACGGGAGAGGGTACTGTATTGGGAGGATGAGAAGACCAGAAGTAGTGACTCACAGGCTCAAACACCAGCACAGGGAGGTGGGTATGTATGGGGAGGAGCAGCCACAGAGCTGGGGGTAAGGCAGCAATTAGGCAGAAGAGCGAGGAGCAGCACAGGCAGCAAAGGGCCCAGCAGGGACTCAGGAGCAGCAGTACAGGTCTCAGGTCTTGTGCCATTGGGAATCTTGCAATTCCTGATTGCTCACCTAACTCTTCAACCCTTTACATCACTCCAAGTTCAAACAGCCCATGTAAAAATTGGCAAATGTTTGCCTAACAGCAGAAAAAGAGTGAAGACCCAAATACAGTCCTTAGTAAGAATAAGAAACACCCAAGATTAATTATTTCTTCTTGTTTCCTCTCTCCTAAGTTTCGTGATTGGGGAGATTAATTATTTTTGAACAGCAGACGTCAACAGCATTGTTGTAATCTGAAAACCACTCAGTTGACCAGCTGGGCAGTGTCTGGGAAGGAGTTGTGTTGTGCATCAAGGGATGCTTGGCTTTGCCCAACTCTCTGTTGCTGAAGTTAAGTGGCAAATGAAGGGGCAGCTCACAGGTGGGGACATCAGGGCCTAATGGCTAAGACTACTCTGAGAAATTGGATTTTATTGCTACTGCTGTTACAAAATTCCTATGTGATGCTAAAATCTTGTTCAGCAAAGATTAGGCAGGAGGCCACTGTGTGCTCCTCAGCTTCTAGCACTCCCATCAAGACTTCTGGGTCAGGCTTGAGGAAGCCCTCACCCTGCACAGTCACAGGGGGAGTCAGTGAGAGATGTACCCCAAGCAGTGCGGATTGCTCTGAAATGCGAAGACCCTGGTCAGAGCAACTCTGATGTGGCATCCACGAAGTATAATTGCTATGCTAGACTTCCTTATTTACACGAGTGAGATAACATCATTTTCTCACTTCCCAGCACGAAATGTGCACAAAAGTTTCCAAGAATGGCTGGAGGTGAAGAATAGCACAAAAAGCAGCAGACTGCATGCAGCAGCAGGGGAGTAGAGCTATCCACCATGCAGAGGGTGAGTGGTGTAGAGCCAAGGTGAAGGAGGCTGGGGAGATCCAGGGGGCTTGGCAGGGCTGGAGGAGAGAGATGGTACATTTGGAGCAGCAGGACGCGATGTGTAGACGCCCCAGGCTGGGGAGAAGGAGGAAAAATGTGTGATGGGACGTTGTAGCAAGGCAGAATTTTGTGGGGATCATTGCCAAACTATTTGTAGGAAATCTAAGGTGCTTTGTCAGACTGGAGGGACACCATAGACCTTGTCAGCAAGTGAGCTGGAAGTGCAGCTACAGCAATGGTTGAAGCTATGGAAGCAGGTGGAGCTTCTTGCAGAGAGAGGGAAAGGAAACAGATGACAGCCCAGCAGCAGTAGCCAGCTAGCCAAAGCTTCTCAGTTGTCAACCTGATCACAGATTTCTGTGGTTCTCACTTCAGTGCCTTCCAGCTGATTCTGTACTACTTCAAGTTAAAAATTACAATAGCTGCAAAACAAGTGCTGTGATTT
>VZTL01004307.1:0-13929 GCA_013400535.1 Scopus umbretta
CATGGACTAAATGAACCCAGTGGACATTTTGTGGTCATTTTAAAGACCTTTCACAGGGATGGTCCATAGACATGGGGAATGATATCTGTGTATTGTATCAAAGGATGGGAAGCAGGGGGTGGTTAATGAGGATGTATTGGATAGTGTGGGACCTGAGCATGATGTAAATAGTATGGAATAAGGGGCGGAGAATGTGAGTCACTCACTTTTACTTTTCCGATTCTCTCCCCTGTCCCACCAGGGCGGAGTGAGCGAGTGGCTGTGTGGGGCTTAGTTGCCGGCTGAGGTCTAACCACGGCAGTCTCCATGTCCTGACACTGTGTGGAAGCTCTTCAGTGAGAAAGTAGCAGAATCCAGATGAGGGTCAAAAACAACTGTGACCCCTTTCCTAAATGGAGATGCTCATAGGAAACCATGCCCAGCTTGATGTAGCACAGCCTAGCGAAATATTAAGAGGAAATAGTAGATGCCCTTAACAGAAAACATTTCCACATTGCTCTTGATTATGTCTAGCACAGAAAGAGGATAACAACAAACATTATCTCATGCCATGATATTCATTATAATGTCAAAAGAGCTGGCATTTCTGGGACAATGGTTGTATTAGTGTGACACATCTTGCTACACAAAAAAGGAGGTGGATTTCCAGTGTTTAAATGCAGGAGGTCTTCTGCATTTTTAATAAACCGAACAATACAGAGGTCATGTTCTTTTCCTTTTCACTGTGGAATTATAAACTTGAGTCTCTAAGAATAAGAGCATCTCCTGGAAAGTACTAAGTCCCTTATCTGTCATCTTGGGAATTGACATAAACTGCCACTGAATTCATCTGCGTCTGCTAGAACATGCCCAGGACACCACAGGATCAGACCTATGTAAAAATAAATACATACAAATACTGCATCTACCTGAATCTCCTGACTCGCTTTATCAAATTCACAGCCGTATGGTTCCAGATGAAGAAGTAGAGATACTAGCTTTCTTATTAATTTTTCTATTTCAGAAAATGTGGAAGACTGAAGATTGTAACTTATCTGAAGATAGGGGATGGGAGGAGGGAAAGAGTAGAAGGATAACGTACAAATGAAATGTTGATGGTTTTCTATTTTTTTGCCAATTGTTGCTAAAATGACAGACAGTGATGTTTAGGAAATGTATAATTCAATGCAAATTTGCCTAGATAACAAAGTTAAAAATGCTTTATCTTTCCTAACAAATATTATGCAGCAATCAGCAAAACCCAAAGTACATAATAGAAACTGAAAATGCAAGAAAACAAATCTTTTCTTCTCCCCTAAGTCAACAAATTTTCTGAGCCCAAATAAAGTTCTTGGCTTTCTTTCAAATCTTCACAGCTAATCAATAGTTTAGTCATACGATGAAAAATGATGTATCCATATTCTTCACAATTGACATTTGCTAACTGTCTCCAAGGTCGCATTGATTGCCAGTTGTTCAGTTTACCCAACTTCTGTTTTGAGCCAAATAATATGATCTTTGTTTCATTAATATTTAATAGTAATTTAGGTTGTGCCAGATGATCTTAAAGCTCATTTAAATCAGCTTGAAGATAATATTAAGCTTTCTTCTAGTATAATCTATTACCATAAATGATTGTGTCATCTGCATATAAATGGTGAGTTGAATATGATAATGAAGTGCAAAGATTATCAATATAGAATGATAAATGCATCTGACTTAAAATAAATCTGTCAGGGACCCATTTATTCTGTTTTCAGTGGTAAAAGATGCATTGTTTCACTTCAAGTATTCTACAGAAAAAATAAAGGATTTGGATCATGAGATATAATATTTATCCTGTGTGAAAAAAAAAGAAAATAAAAATTCCAAGTTGTAGAACTCTCTTCAAGTGTGGCAATTACAGATCATAAAGATCGGTACAGATTATATTTTTTGTACAAAAGGCCTTGATTAACTCTTAGATTTTTTTTTTTTTAAAGAGTGATTACACTAAAGAATGTGTTTTTATTTAGACTGGGTTTAGTTTGTATTTGTTTTTCACTAGCTGGTCATTTAAATTAGTTCATTTCAATTATCGCTAAACGCCATGCTCATTGAAGAAAAGTACCTGAATGCAGTTAACGATATGACACCCAAAGCTGTTTCCTCTATAAAAATGACAGCTGGGAGGACTGCAGGGAAACCCTGCTTGGCAATAAGGCTGCATTTAAAAGAATTAAATTGTCAAATTCTCTAAGCTCATGGGTTTAATTAAAGTCAGTGGACAATTTCAGGGACAAAAGAAACAATTACAGCAGTGAGAAACACTAATAAATACGTTAGAAATGGTTAAAAACAGTTGAAGAGAAAGTAAGTGCATTTACTGGCAGATATTGTCTAAGGAAATTATATAAAATAGCCATGACATGGCACTGTGTAAAACATGGTGAGGTGACAGAGACTACTGGAACTCAGCACTTGCTGAGAATTGAGAGAACACATACACTAGCTCCACGAGGCCTCTCTTTTGTTTTCCATTCAAAATCTTCACGCTCAAAATTTCAGGTGTTTTGACATCACAGAGACCTTAAAATTTGTAGAATTTTAAGTATCTGAACTAATAATTTAGCTTGGGTGCAGGTACATATGGAAAAAAATTCCAGGGTTATTTTGGCCTCCTAGGATCTCAGCTCAGAAGTTCTCAGCATTTGGTCTGGCAGATTCATCTCTTGCGATAAACTGGTCATAAATAAATCCGGACTAGAAAGTGGACTAGGTTTTATTTATTCAAGAATGAAATTCTGAAAATGACTTGTAAACGTGGTCATGGGAGCAAGAAAGGTAAGAAGTAAGACATACTCAGAGAAAGGATTGTAATTTAAATTAAGAGAACTCCTAAAAGCAGGAAATTAATTCTCTGATGTGATTCCCCCAGTCCTCAACCATATGCAAAGAGTTTTCAGAGCTAACTGGATTGCTGGGTGTCTGCACTACACTTGTATTAACTTCACAGTTCAAGACTAACTTGTGTGGACCGGAAAGGAATTTTCTTTTCCTTCCTTAGTCTATCATTTGGCTTCTGGAAAAGGGATGACACAAAAACCAGGATGTAAACAGAGTACAGCTGTGTTCCTAGTGACGTAAAATTCTCAGATGAATGGTGTCCTGCTCACATACAAAGGATTAAGCCATTCATCAGATTTAGGATCAGGAGGACATCTGTCCTCCAAGTCAGATTAGCAGGGATCAGAGGGGTTTTATTTGCCCTAACAGTAATTTAGGGCATGATCAGCTTCTTGGGATCACACAGGAGTTAATTTTATAAATATTTTGCTAGCACACAGACCTGAAAGACTAGTAATGTCCTCCACTCTCCTGCTTTCTGCATATGACATATTACAAGTACAGCTTTTAGACTTTTATCACAATCTTAAATTTCTCTTAAGTGTTGAGAATTATGATGTCTGGTTACATAGGATGACCTATGGATTCTTTTGAACTAGTATTTACTGCATGGTTGTCTGTCAGGGCAAGAAAGAGAGGATTCAGTTGCCCAGATGCTGCCTGCTGGTCCTGCATTCCAACTTATCTACGGGTATGTACACCAAGTGCAGTGTGCTCATATACATTCTTTGTTATGCCTACAGTATATGATAGGTTTCTAAAACAGCAGGTCCCAACTGTGATCTGCAAGGCCATATCATGTGCTCTGCAGCTGATTCACAAAACATATAGAATAATAAGATTTACTAGTTTGCCAGTTCTATGTGGTTACTCTGGTGTCCATAAGAATGAGGGCTGATAGTAGTCCACAGGTTCAAAATTTGGGAAGCACTATTACTCATAGTTTCTACCTCAGGACATCAAAGATACCCTGCTCATAAGGAGCAACTGCATGTGCACTTGCACAGCTTCAGCCTTCACCCCTCAAGTATCCCTAGGATGCTGGGGCACCTTTATTAATATGCCCCGTATTTCATAGCTTGGGTGAGTATTTCAGCCCTCAGCCTAGTGGTTTTACTCCAAGATAGGTGTCAAATCACCATATTCCCTCTACCCCGTCTATCAACTCATTCCTCTGTGACCGAAGCTTGCTTCTTCTGGTGACAGAAAAATTCTTAAACATATGGACAAGAAACAAAGGATTCGCTGTCAAGAAACTAGTTACACTATTCGGTAGTTATTGAGGTCCTAAATCTACTAATCTTAAACAAGAGCTCAGCAGAGCGGGCTATCATGTCATAAGCACACTCGATGTCAGTTACACATGCACACACATAGAGCAGCATTCTTGTAGAGGGCAAATTTCATCCCTACAAATGCTAAATACTTGTAATTCCTTCAAAGGATCATGAATGAATCTGAAGAGACCCTGAATGTGTTCTCATCTTTGTGTTTATCTGTTTCTGAGATCTCAAAACACTTCTGTGGATTGACAGTGATTCCTCTGCTATAGGTGTTGTGAAAGACAGCTGTAAACCTCTCCTAAATACCCAGCCAAGGCTGTGTTGTACAGTGTGCTGAGAGCACATCGTGGTATGAGGTATTTGAGAGCCACTTCTATTAAACCACATTGCCCTGCAGAGATTCTGAGCAGTGCCGTTATCTGCAGGTGAGCTGTTGCAACTACTTATGCCCTTTTAAAAACTCAGGTTTATGCCTGTTGTTTTTAACATGCACAGCACTCGCATCAGCTAAGCGCAGAGATGTCCAAGGTACAGGAAGTAAGAGTATAAACCTCATAAATCAGACCCTACAGGAAAAGTTGCCACACATACACCCCGTGAATTATAAGGCTATTTACATGTCAACAGTAACCCTATTGCATAATCCATATAACAGCATGAGCACAGACAGGTTTTCCTTTTCGTAGAGGAGAAAAAAGAAATGGTACACAACCCAATGTAGAGAGGAGGTTTTTGATTCCATATTACATTTTCTGTACCAACTGTTTTTCATGAACAAAATCAAATGCAGCTCAACTTCAACCGGAGTGCAAAACAGTGTGAAAACTATGAATCATTATGGAAGTATTTTTATAATGTAGAACTATTTATTCTTTGATTTAGATTTAGCATTATTGATTGATTTTTAGTCTTTTTAGCATTTACAGATATAGCATTTTGCTTAATTCAGGTTTTTCCGTTAAGAATCAGCTAGGACATTGATGATAACTTTGAGGAAAAACGTCACTGAAACCAGCAATTACAATTTGTTGAAGCTTACCGTGTAAAAGATTTTGACGGTATAAACTGCAGAAAGGTCAAACCTTGAATTAGTAAATTTATTTTTCAAATTAAAAAAACCCACCTCACTCCTGAAATTATAACATTAGCTCTTAAAAGGGAAAAGACAACCAAGTGAGATTTTCTTTTGTAGGTTTCAAGTTCAAATCCAGAAAACCTGGGTAGATATTAAAATTGTTGTCACCTCATGGATTTTTTGTGTCTCCCCTATATTAGTTCTGTATATCTCACTTCAAACTCACCACTAAATGACAAGATGTACAGGTAGCAAAAAAACATGGGTCCTGAAAGGCCACACTGCTTCTGTTATGCTTAGAAGACAGGACTGTTCCTCTTTTGGCAGTTGGTAAGCATGTCTCCACCATATAGTTAATCCAGGCTCTTATTGAAGCACCTGTAATCCACAAAGAAAACCCACTGACCTGAGTTATAAGCAATTTCTAAGCCCACACTGGCTTTTACAGGTTAGACCTTAGCATCAGCTATAACTCAGACTCAAAGAGGAGTAACATACAATGAGAAGGAAAGGGGAGCTGGAGAGGGTGGGGAGGGGAAATCACTCCTGTGTCCCTGGTCTTCCTCCCTCAGTCTTCTGCAGTTGTTAAGGGATGAGGAGATGAACAAACATATTTTCTTTCTGCATATGAGACAGATTTCTATCAGATACGTAAGAAGGGAAGAACAACTTTTTCTAACTGCCATCACTATCACATCCAACTGTGAGAGGCAAGAAGGATGATTTTAGCAGTTATGTTTTCTATTGCTCAGAAACCTATGACAAAGAAATCAGGAGGTCAGAGAAAATAAGATTTCATTAATCAAGGTGAGCAAAGAGAAGGGCTTGAACAAAAGTTGCAGCTCTCTGGACAGAATGAAAAAGCCTGATTCATATAGTAGTGGGCTGGAGACACATTAAAATTTAGAACCAGTCTATAGGGCAAGGACAGGAAAAAGGAAGAGCTGGAGGCGATCTGCAGGCTAAAAAAGATGCAGTGACAAAAGGTTGAGGTTAGGGATACTGGGACAGTCTGCCCATCAATGTATAGCTTCTTCTATTTGATGCTCTGAATGTATTTTGTACTTTGATAGTCAGAAAGCCAGTGTGGATTAGAACTACTTTGTGGTGGAAAACTTGACCATGGTGGAGAGGGCAAGGCTGGGCCACCAGCTGAAACAGCCTTACTGTAACAGGCCACAGGTGATCACCAGCTTTAATCACTGACCTCTAATGACCACCTGCAAGCACTCTCCTGACAAGTCAGATCCCACAAGATTTCAGGAAGATAAGAAAAAGATGTAAATTCGTTTAAAAGAAAGTCAGTACGACAGGGGGCTTGACACCCACAGGGGTAACAGACTCAGCAGAGAAATGGAGGCAGGACATCCTGGCCTCTCTGAAAACACCAGCCAGAACTCAGAAGACCTTCAAGAATGGGAAGGATTTCAAGGGAGGGAATTTTGTTCAGGTGAGTGTTATTACTCATATGTCAGCAATTCTCACATACTCTCTCTGAGTGACACAGATCTATTTGTCTAACACCTAACTGAGCAGAGCTGAACAGAAAGCAGACAGTCATCAGTGCCCCTTTCCCTCCCATTCCCAGAACAAAATGCTTGTGGAGGTGAAACTACAGATAGTGCCTGGATGCTGCCAAAGCTCACTTTTAGTTTAGAAGCAAAGATGTTCAGCTGGGGCTAGGCCTAATGCGGCTAAGAAAGAAAAAGGGACAAAGGACTGGGGAAAAAGCACCTAAAAAATTCCAATTTACTAACCTACTCTCACTGCTACAAAAACAAGGGTTTATCTCAGAAAAGTGACATGAAAGAAAGGCTGTAAGTGGCTGCTAAATGAAATGCAGATAATATCGTTGCAAGCAAGCAAAATGTGTTCTTGTATGTCCATTAACTTGCTCTATTCCAAATTGCCTACAACAGGTGGCAGAGTCTGGATGCAATGTATTTTGTACCTTGCAACAGCTGTGAACAGGGTACACACTGAAATGTTAAAGAGACATTACTTGTTGCAACTGTCTCACATGACCAAGAGCAGCTCCAGAATTCAAAATATTTCCTTGTTCTGAAGTTAAATTGGGCCACTGTGATATTCATGCTGCAATTTAATACTCAAAGGCTTTGAGAGACAAACAAATAGATAGACAGAAATGGGATTAGAAACCTGCAACATTTTTCACATTTTAATAGGTTTTGCATTATATTAGCACAAGACCAGGTAAAGTCACTTTTTAATAACTGTATTACAGACTTCAAAGGCCAGTTCTTCAGCTAGAGCAAGCTGGTGTAGTTCTGTTGACTTTAGCTACAGTGATTTACCTTAGTTGACAATCTCTCTATAAACGCACACTATATAGTGCCATATTTGCAGCTTCATCCAAAACAAATTATAATGACCAAACTGGAATCCTAGCTAAAATGTCTGTTAACTGACTTTCAAAGTAGAAGCCAAAGCAGCTGAGTAACACCAGGTTAGAGTACCTAAAACTACAGCTTTTTCTAAATAAGCAGCAGAAACCAAAGGGAGAAAGTGGTTGAGTGAATGAGTGATATAACTGATCAGCTTCATTTAGAGGCCTTCATAAAAACATCCCTTTTTATGCAACTTGAATATAATATATACCTTTCCTCAGATTAATACTGAAGGCTACCCACAGAAATGCACCAGTTTCTTATCGTCATCAGGAAACAATGCAACATATATGGTTTCTTAGAGAAGACCATAACTACACATTACAGTAACTCCCTCCTTTGTCTATATAAAGCTCTTCCAAATGCAAGGACCCAGAAACAGAAGAGCTTGGGGGTTTTGTGTGCCTTTTTTTTTTTTTTTTTTTAAAAAAAGTGTTCTAAAGCTGTTTTTCATTATTGGCAATGAAAATGTAATAATCGATACATACTTTGAAGAATATAAAGTTAATTTTAAATATGGAACTATGTGTATATATAACACAGTTTATCTGCCTTCTAAACTACAAATAAGTCTGGGCAACAGTCCTAGTACCCATTAATGTTAAATATAAAAACTGTTTTCAGAGGTTAAACATCCTACCAACTTGATAGACGTTATATATTTATTATATTGTGTGTATATAAGATGTATCATATTGTGTTCTGTGCATAAAAGATCAATAGATGCTTCTATTTTAAACATAATTTTGAAGGTGATTATAATTCATATTTTATTTAAATCCACCTTAAATCAGAAATGTTTATTTGCTGCCCAGAAACCAATCTCCTAAAAAAAAAAAACTTCCTTGGANTCTCCTAAAAAAAAAAAAATTCTGTGGATTCAAGTTTTGCTTCTACTACCATTTATTTTCCTACCTCAGCCTAATATTAAAATAAATAGATTTTTAAAAGTCCTACAGGCAAAAATAAATGTACAGATACATCAATATTTTTGTATACATAGCTCCCATCTGTACGTACATTTATTATTTCTTCACTGATACAGTATTTTTACCCTTCAAAAAGATACTTCATAAATTTTCCTCACCAAAAACTGAATAAAAAGTAAAGGGCACCACTGAAATTTAGTCTTGTCAGTTCTAACACAGTGACAGCCCGTCAGAGAATCAATGGCAAGGACAATGAACAAGAAAAGACTATGGGACAAATTGTGGCCATGTGGTCTTCATGAAACTCAACTCTCATAATTTTGAAGCATACTCCCTGAAATTGGAAGAAAAGCGAAGAATGCATTACAGAACTGTCAGTAACATCTGTTGGTTATCTCTCCGTTTTATTTAAAGAACGTGCTTGTTAGCACAGTTTGCCTTTCGCAGCCTACTTTGTTCAGGCAGCTTTAGACTTCCAGCATAAGTTAGCCGACTGTACTCTCCTAGAGCATACAAGGCCTGGTCTGCTTAGGAAGGCAGCCTCCAGACGGAGCTGCGGTCCCTCTAGTTTTGCTGTCAGTATGGAAAGCAGTCAAGTCTGGATTTCAGGAGTCTGGAACTGTCACAACCTCTTACGTGTACTGAAATAGCCAGGGCTATTCGACTCCTGAAGCTCAGGACTACCGAGCTTCAACTCATAGCCTGTAGAACACACACAGTCCACAATGGGCATGTGCCTGGCACATGCTAATAATAGCATTTCAGTCTGACATGCAGCTGGTGGCTGTCTTTGGGCAGGATCTGTTTTCTTCTCCTCACTGTGGAGGGATGCAAGCACAGCAATTCTGACACCACTGTCTTGTTATGCCCCTGTTAGCATCTGGACCTGGCTTCTGACCTACTCACAATCACCTTGCTCCAGTATTGTCTCCTGGGGAGAAGAGTCCATGTTCTCCCAGCTACCTCAATGCGCATTCACAGTCTAAACAAAGGGAAGGCTCACGACACAACTGTGAGAGAGTAACATCACAGGCATTTTCTGTTTGCACTAAATTGAAAGCAGAATGGTTGTAATGGTGGGTAACAGGCTACAGATTATTTGGTTTGATCCCATGCACTTCTACTTTATTTCCAATACGTCCAGTTAACAGGCCACTTTAAGAGTTTTGATGTGCAAACGGCCAGTACTTGCTCTTTTCCAGACTAATCAAGCTCCTTACTGATATACGCCCATCACCTCTGCTGCAAAACAGGATTAATTTCAGAATCAGTGAAACGACACTTTGAAGAGACCTTCAAAGTAGCCCTGTTGATTTACTGGTTGGACTCAGATCTCAAGCCTCCTCCATTTTGTTAGCTTTTCCTCAGAGTTCTTCTGTTGCATTTACTGAATTATTTAATGTATATGTTTATGATAAACTATTAAAACATCAAAGAAAAAGTACAGAGGTTCCATTAAAATGATACATCAGATTCAATCAATACCTATGAATAACCTCCAACATTTTATCAATAGCGCACCATCAGCTTTGCACCAGGCTACCACGCAAAAAATCTTACTGGCTTCCAGACATTCAACAAATCCCATATACTAGCATGGAATGGGACCACATTAACTCTTGCTTACAGGTCATCAGATCGGATCTCTCTGTTTTGTATTGCAGTTGCAGAAAATAGTTTCCCAGGCATCCAGCTTTTCCCTGTGGAGGGAGACAGGACTACCCTCTCCACCACACTGCTTGCAATAAGAGCTTCACCAGAGCAGGGTGCTCTGGGAGGCACTCTGCAGAGTTGCTGTGGACACCACAGCTGTGTCATCAGGACACTGGAGCAGACTCATGATCCTCATGTAGGGTCCCATCCTGATGTAGGGCCCCATCCTTTCACACATCCCCTGTACGTATGTTACGGAGAAATGAGTAATACAGAGCTCTTCTCATACCAGCAGTACAGAGTTCTCGGGGTCAGTTCCTTGAGCCTACATATTTTTCCAGTATAACTTAAAGGTACTGAAGGCCTATTAGCCCATAAAAGGCTGAAAGTTAGCTACGCTAGAAGATGACCATGCTTAGCATCTTGAACCTTCAGAATCCCTGTGCCTCAGTTCTTCAGCCATAAAATGAGGATAAAAGCTATTTCCCTAACTCATGGGCATGTGAAAATGAAAACTGTGAGGTATCCTACTTACAAGGTAACAGAGATAATAAACATTCTCTAGAGTACTGCATGAAAAAAATAATCTTTGCAAATAAAATGTTTTGGTTTAGCACTCCCTGGCTACTCACAAATTAAGCATTCACTGAGAAAAGTGTAAAAGGTATAAAGGTCAAGAAACCGAAGTTTTAACAGGCCTGATAATATTTACTGCATCTTTCTACTACCCTAGCTTGGCAGCCCCCTTAGGGCACTGGTTGATCTTACATATGGTAAAACATGTGCTGCAGGACAGTGGGTGGAACTATGGATTAGAGTATCAGCTTCTGAATTCTCTGTTGTTAGTGGGTTTAAATCTGCACTTTATTGTTAGGTTGTTTTAAGGTGGTTTTTTTTCTGTGTCTAATTTCTGAACCATTACGCACACCTACATTCTTCTAAAACTGCCAGGTAACTTGGTTCACTTGTGGAACTGAAATATAACCTTTAATTTTACAGCCCATACTTTAGAAAATTATGCATTTGAGTGGCTGAGACTTTTGGAAGGTGGGAGTGGTACACCAACCACATAAGAAGTGGAAAGCCACAAGAGAATTCTTTGTGCTGTGAATAATGAGTCAGGAATACAGTTATGGAAAGCATATATCCCACTCTTTCATCAATGTGCAGACTCTTTCCTAAAGCTATTCTCATCTTCTGCAGCCACAGGTAAAAATCACAGACATAACCTCAGATCCAGTATAAACAAATGAAATGTAAATGTCAGTGTGGTTGTAGCTACATCCCCTAGAGCTGATTTTGCCACAGGATTAGACTGAATGTAAATAGGAAAAGTGCAGCACTTTGAAAGAAACATGTCAATTTAAATTAAATATGGCTTCCCATTTTATCTTACAAACCATGATCCAAGTAAGATTCTCTGGCCTTCTGCCAAGCAACTGGGCAACAGGCACTGAAGACCAATGAGTATTTGCCTTTTGTGACACTTGAAAATCTTTGGATTAATTCACAGCCTACTATTTGCAACCCAACTCAGCAACAGCCCACTGCTGAGCTCTTGTTGCCTGTCCCTTTGGTGTCTGGTATACCTTGCTAAACAGAGCATCCCCAGAAGCAAATCTCCCTGGGAGCAAGGTCACATAGGCAAGCAGATACAGGATGACTGCCAGCCTCCTACGCACTAGGGATACTTTATACAGTCCGTGTAAGTATGTGTATAGATGCTCTCCCCCTCCCCAAACACCACACCCTGGAACAGCTGAAAGAACAGGCCTTAACTCTGCTGTAACTTGTCCGGCATGCTCAGTTTTGTAGCCTCCGTTTGACTTGGACGAGGTTTAGTTCTGATTAAACCTGCTGCAGTTGGTTTGCTTCCCTAGACAAGACAAGTAAAAATTTATTGAAGCACACTCATCAGCGCTTTCTAAAACTTCAAAGATGACCTCGAATAAGCAGGACAAGTCTATACAGCTATAAGTATTATTACAGAAATATAATCTCTCTATCTTCAGGAATGAAAAAAAAATTAAGAACCATTATTTAGAATGTGTGGTGGTGCTAGATGGTTTAACTCACAGAAAATATTGTTCTTAATAGTATGGCTTCCCCAAGATTAGCTTAAGCACTCTTCTCCTTTAAAAATCTGGGCTAAATTGTAAGAGCCCATATAGATTTCCTTCTAGGTTTGGGTCTCAGGCTCTTCAGAAATTTTGATTTGTGATTCTTGAAACACTATCTAGCATGATCCTATACTTTTGCACAAAATATTTGCTGGGAAATATAGAGAGAAATTTCTAAATGGATTGTTTTAATTCTACTGCTGTATACTGAACATAAGACTGCGCACAAATGTAGTTTTTGGAGGAAATGAGATTACAGGTGGACATCCTGGGTGCATGGATTTGTCTAGCTTGCTTTGACCTACTGATTACAGCCCAACACCTCAGGAGGTTTTACAGGTTGACAGTACAAAGATGGTCTCTGAACAGGGGCTTCCACAGCATCAGATGGAATAAAAGAGTTGTGGTCATTTCTAAAGTAATTATTTTATAACATATTTAATAAACAGTAATAATATTTATATTTAAATATTTAATGTTTGAAAGGACAAGATATCCATCTGGTCAGTATACGCTTTGAAATTTCACACGGCATTACCGGGAATGTTTTCTCAGCACATGTAAACCAAGATTAGTACTTTTTCATTACAATATTAATATTGAAGCCTATGACAGTTATCAGACTACATACTGCAGGAAAGTGACATCTCTGACGTTGGTTAATATTGAGCCATCAGCATCAACAGAACAATATCTTTCTTGTTTGATACTGTTTTAAGGCAAGAGTATGACAATTATAGAAAGAGAGATGCACAACAGAAAGGCTTACTGGAAGCACCAGAGTGAGACTGCGGTTGATAAGACCCACGAGGCTGAAGGAACTCCTGGCACTGGGGGTGAGCCTGCATTACCCATTTTTCTTCTCTCAGTGTAGGGCAGCACTGGACACTATAGCATGAGTGAAAGCAGGCCTGTCCAGTGGGCCATAATAAAATAAGGAGTGAGATCAAATCAAAGCAGAAATGCAGACATTTTATCCCATTCCCCTAAGCACTCAAAAGCTGCTGTGATTGCCTTAGGCAAAGTTTGACCCACTGACTGTCCTGAAATCAAATACGGTGATACATTTGGAAAGTACAAGCTCTACATGCACATCTCAGACACTTTTCAGAGACATTTAGTTCAAGTAAATGGCCATGGAGTAAGCACAATTACATTTCCTCCTACACTATACTGCAACTCAGTCACATTCTGATTTAAACTTTTGACTCATTCAATTTTTATGCTGGTGGTTCATTTTATAATCCAGTTGTTTCACTTTCATTACTTATTTTCTTTTGCAATTGTCCTAGGATGGAGACTAATTATTTTAATAGCTCTCATTACAACATGCTGCTGCATTTGCTTTTCTTTTTTAAATGGAGTTATGTTTATACAAACTCTTTTATTTCCTTCTCACTAGAGAAATGGCAAATTCCTTTACGGGTTATAGAAATAAACAGTGCTTTTAGCAAACTTTTCAACAACAAGTCAGGGAAACAGGAGTGAGCATGATGAAAGGGTTGGAAAGACTCATGTGCAAGGAACTAAAGATACAAAATATTGCAACATCACTGCATCTAACTACACTTCACCAAAAAGGTTTTAAAGTTAACA
>VZTL01004316.1:12420-30470 GCA_013400535.1 Scopus umbretta
AAAAAAAAAAAAAACAAACCAAAACAACAAAAGACCACAAAAAGTAAACAAACCCAAATCCTACCTCTTTGCATCTGAAAAAAAAAAATCAGAAAAGGAGAGAAAACAATTGCTTCCAACCCCCAAACCCTTATCTGAGCCTGCCCCTGCCAAAGGCTGCCTCCAAGGCCCACCCACACCTTGTCAGAAGGCGGAAAGCGAGTACCGTCTCTCTTGGAGTAAAGCCTTTATACTGCAGCGTGCCATTGCCAGCAGAGGAGTAACTGGACTCTCAAATGGGTAAAAGGGGTCAGAAACCTCCCTGCTGGAAACGGAGTGGCGAGACGAGTCCCCAGCGCTCCCAGGGCTGCTTTTCCTCCCCTGCACCCAGCTCATGCTGGCGGCAGGGATAGGAGGGATGGGGAGAAGTACATGGAACAGGTCATGGCCATCATCAGGCTGGCCCTTGGTGACCAAGCAGTCCAGCGGTCCAACCGCAGTCCAGCAGTTACTCTCACTTGGACTACCGTGGTGAAAATAAATGATTTTGCAAGCTTCAGTTTTGGACATGGGTCATCCCTCCCTTCTTAACAACGGCGAGAAACTCTCCCAGCAGGTCCGTGCGAGAGACAGACATGGCGCAGGGAACGGCACAGCGGGGGCAATGGTGGGGAAGCGAGCTGTGGCGGTGACCTAAGACTGAACCAAACACAAAAATGTAAAGTATTGACCCCTGACATGCCACGGTGTAACAAAGGACTGTTATATTGTTATACAGTCATAATAGTTAAATGAGAAATTGCCTGCAGAGCACTTCCTTGGACACAGCGAGTGCAATGCCAAGTAATTCACTATCAAGCAATGCCATTCCTTTAAGGACTCAGTTCAACAAAAATGTATATGAGAGCTATTAATGTGCTGAAGCGTGGGCGCTGCTCCACAAGATGGGGTCATTAACCAAATAATGCGACTGTATTTTATTTTTGTTATTGTGATTTCTCCTTTCTTTCTGGTATTGTTATGTTCTTAGGAACTAATACATTACAGAGGCAGGAAGATTATTCACTTTTATATTTTATTTTATGAATATTTCTGTGTTTTGTTGTTGACGTGGGAAAAATACTTTGCCTTATGGTCCTTGCACTATGTGAATTTGTTGCTAGTATTAAAGCCATTTTAATTTATACTTTATGAATACATACGCACCTGGGAATACTTGACAACAAGCACAAGAGAAGATAAATTCGCATTCACTAATGGATTAATTTATTAGTGCTTCACATAGAACATGCAGCCTTGTGTCTGGATTGTGGTTTGCTAGGGCTTTTCTCTTAGTCATATTAAGATGGAGATTTTTCATTGTCCCAGGTATGTTCTTAGCTACACTATGAATAGAAATATAAACTCAACATGTAAATCTCACTGATTTATAAAAGAAAAATCTTGGACGTGAAAATACTCACTGTAGACCACTACAGATGTTTTAATCTGTTCTAAGTATAGGTTGACTTTGGCATGGAGAAGGCAGCTTTAGGAAATCAGTGCAACAGCAAAGTACTTTGCTCTGCAAATGAAATTTATTGGTTCCAATGAACTCATTAGATTTGTTAAATTGTCCTTGGTAGATTATTGCCTTGAACAGAAAATGCAACATGATAATACGCTGCAAGCTACCCTGGGACAGCTCAAGTACTCTGAACAGATAAGCTGGCTGGAAGAAACAGGACAAAGTTTAACTCTTAAGTATTAGACCAATCAAACTTGGTCTGAAATGAAGAAAAATCCTTCCATTCAAAAGGCAGCTAGATTAGGATATGACCTAAACATACAAACCACTGCTATCTTATCCATTGTGTTTTATTATGTTCAACAGCACACAGTTATCAGCCTGTGTATTTAATGAAGCTAAAACTGTAATTGCTTACATATATATATATGAAAGTACTTTTTTTTTTTTTTGAATCCTCAGGTATATTATTTTTTGGTGCCTCATTTTGCATGTGAGCACATAGAGTTATGGGACAATGGATTTCATTGTTCAGTAGGAAGGGTACATTGCTCCTGTTTTCTCTCTGACTTCCACAGGAGGTTGCCAAACTTAGCAAACTGGCCAAAGGCTCTCAGAGGTTGGTTTGGATTTTTTTCAGTATCAAGAAGGAAAAGCACCAGCATGTATTAATGTGTTTTACAAATCTCAGTTATTAGAAAGCACAAAATTTGATTTTGTTGTTTGTTTTAGAGACATTCTGGTCATTTGTTTCTGTAATTTACACAAAAGTACTTTTCACAACATTTTTTGGGGTGCAGAAGAAATGGTTGGCATGGTTCAGAGGAATCAGAGACATAAAATCACGGTAGTTCAACTACCAATTTTTCAAAGCAGCTTCACTGAAAGACGTGATAGAAGTTTCCCTCTGTGGGACACCTAAAAATGGACCAAAGTAAATCCAGAGAAGGACTTTGAATAGACTAATACCTGGTACCTCCTTTTGCCTGCTCTGACAAAGAGGGCTATTAAGATTTTCTGAGATGTAAAATATCCCTGGCAATAGGTAGGCTGTTTACTACATGTTAGCTGGTGTAATAGTAAGTATATGGAACATATCAGTAATTTGCCCCACCTACGTCAAGACTCAGTGATGAAAATCATACATACACAATATAATATCTTATATTACATATATCTTACAAGAGATATCTTGTATATCTGGTAATATCCCTTACAAGAGAATTGGTCAGTTTTCAATGAAATTATAAATCATGGTTACAGAAATGATAACAACTTAAATAAAAAAGAAAGAAGGCCATAAATCTATAAAAAACTTCACAGTCCAATATATTCTCAGTATAAATGATGAAAAAAGATTTATATTCTCAATTTCTATAGATAGGGTTAATTTTATTTTGAAACAAATTAAAATCCTTAATCTGCAAAAGTAAATATTGAAGACAACATCTAGACATTCATTACTTTATCCGTTTCTTTTTAAAAAAAGAAAAAAAAAAGGCAAGGAGGAAAAAACCTAGACTTGCTGTGAGTATTTGTATGGCTCTGGAGAGGCTATAGTATAGCCTCAGGACATAATCCCCGCCCCCCCATCAATTCCATAACAAAGGAACACTTGAAAAACATCCAGCAAAACCTTTTGTTATATAAATAATACACAGTGCTGAATAATGGAATAAACTATGGATTTTCTTTCCCTTTGAATGACAAGAGCTTGTGGCTGTGGTGTACACCACCAAAGTTGAAAGACTGTTTCTAACTTCTGAAAATAATAGGAATGCTCCCATCTTCACAGGTTCAAGACAAGCTGGAAATTTCAACTACTTACCTCATCTGCAGCATGCAGGCTCATAGGACTAAGCTTGCCTCTTTATCATTTTAAGACCTTAAACTGTCATCTCTACAGCTAACAAGGTTACTTCTCTTTGAGGGACTATGTTGGATTTTAATGAAAAAAATTAGTCTCATCAAACAATGTAAGCAACCTCTATTGATATCCACAATATTGTAAATCAGTATGGATTTTAATCCTAGGTTAATTTTTTTTACTATAGCTATAAATTGGGCAGAGCAAATAAACATGTCTTTAATTTCAAATCTATGAATAGCCTGTTGAAATTACTCCATTAAACTTACTAAATGCCTGAAGAACATGTTTAAGAATTTTACCAGATCCAGGCTAAAATGTTGAATGTTTGGTGTCAGCCAAATGCAGCAATGCTTTGTCTTTCCCTGAATAACCCATTGTTTTCATTATTGAGAAGAGACAGCAAGTAAATGTTAGATGCTGCTGCTATATGCAGATATATTTTTGCTGATTTACTTAACATTCACAAATCAACAGAACTGCTCAACACGTATAAGGACTTGAATTCAACCCAGAACATCAGCGTGTAAACAATAAGTTGACACAGAATGCTTTGTCTCCAGTCAGACACCTTGAAGATGCTTTCTTATTTACTAAAAATGTAATGCTGTTTCCATGAGAATTAGTAACTACATCAAATTAAAATGAAGCTGCCCATATACAGCCTCATAGTTCATGCTGACGAGGTTATTTATGAAGTTTTTGTTAAATATACGTCGGAATTGATAAACCAATGTGGCTACTCTGAGATTAACTTCTTCCCCTACTGCAACGAGACTGCAGTAAACATTGCACATTATATCCAGCTTACTTGACTACTGATATTAACATCAACTGTTATAATCAATGATTCTGCCAGATATTCCCAGAAAAATCAAGATTTCTCTGAAATTCTGCAGTTTTGACAGATCAGTAAAAGTCTGTATTATCATCGTAATTGTGAAAAATGTAAATTTTCTTTTTTGTTCCTGTTCATTACTGAAGCCTATCATCTCCTGTCAAACTCCTCTTTTTTTCTTTTTTTATTCTTTTCTTTCTTGGCTCCATACATCACATTTATTTTACATTGCCATCTAAAAGTCCAGCCTCACAGACCAGAATCTCTCACTGTGCTAAGGACCACACAAAGAGAAAACACAGATGTAGCTATTTGACCTGCTTTTACAACTCTGAACTGTTTTCCTGGGCTTCTGCAGCAACTATGACAATGACTACACTTGTCTCACAGTTGCAGTCACATAGTAGGTGATTATGGCACTGTCACAACTGAGGAACCATCAGGAAAATTAGGCTATGGAGCAACATATTCTTCTATCCCGCTCTGTGCCATTACTGCAATGGTTCCTACAGAGCCGGGAGTCGTACTGCATAAAATCCCAGTCCCATCTCTCATGACTCCTCTACACTACAGGTTTGCACAGTGGCATCACGCTGCCTCTGCAGATGGGCTTGCCTTTATCCACAGGAATGCTGGCAACTGGGTTTGAACGTATTTATCGAAGTTGAGCTTAGATGTTTTAAGTCATTAAGCACTTCCCCCGAACTGCAGTAGCAATTGGCATCGTTAGTCACATAGTCCTTTGAAAATGCCAACCTCTACATTGCAGAAACTGGTCCTTTCCCAGCTATGTTGTGACAAGATCTTCTAAAGCTAGATAGGAGAGAAGACAGAAATCACATTTTTTGTCAAAAACCAGAAAAAAGTCCAAATCATACCCCAAAAGCATATTCAGTACTTTCAAAACATATGGTCTGGCAAGTTTTTGGAACCATGTATGAATTAGATTATTTATCTTGTCATAGGTATGAAAGATTTCACTTGACTGCAGTGTTCTGTGGGAGAAAGAATCCTCTTCTAGTTAAATAAATGACACAAAATGCCTATTAAAGTGGAATAAGTCTATGAGTTTCTTAGAAATTACTGTAGGGATTTTTGCACTATTATTTCCAAATGGGTATTTGATAATATGGGTCTGTAAAATATAACTAGCCTCAAAGAAACATTAACGGAATTGCTAATAGCTCCCTCATCTTATGAGCATATAACATTTAATAAACATTTCTCATGCTAAATGTTACTTTTTTCCTTCCACAGATCATTAAACTGTCCTTCACTTGCCTACTACAGGAAAATGTTTCAGATGCAATCGTGTTTACTGCTCTCTAAAGGCACAGAAAATTTTGTAAGTTTTTGTCAATTTCTTAAAACCTAATTACTTTCTTCAACTTCAGGACAAGGAATGTACATCAATTTGTGAAAAAAAATACAGCTTTATTCCCTAACACACCAAGTAATTCAGTTCTACTGCAGTCAAAGAGCAGACTGGCAGCAGCAGAGTACAGGTATTTACACCAAGATTTTTACAATATTGACTGAAGGTTTTAACGGCTGTGAATTATACATCTTTATTCTAATGACAAGAAAGTTGCCATATTTACTTACATCCACATTGAGCTGCCTAGATAACTGGTCTGAGTTTTGCACAGAAGGACTCAGGAGATGCAAAGAAATAGGATTCTCAGACCCTTTTAGAAAGATGTTAGTTTTTATCTGCCTTGATTTGGGAAACTGTATTTCTTCAAACGTCCTATTTTGACAATTGTGACCATATTTGCTGTACGCAAGACACTTCCTCATATTGTTTCATTTTAAAGAACGTAGAATGTAGCAAGAGAAGGATTTGAATTTACTCTGATTACTCTGTGCATGTGTCTTGCACTTTGTAAGTAGCTCCTTACGCAGCAGCATTACTGAGCCTCATTTCCAGTATTCCTGTGTTTCAGGCTCAGGCGATGATAAAAGGGCATAAGCTTTAATCAAAACTTTCCCAATGTTTGTGGCATTTGCTCACTGGTCTCCCGTGCAAAAGGTACTCCTGTATGTCAGGAGTCTTTCAACCCACCTCCCTAAACCATCAGAAGATTATTAACACCAAGATCTCCAATGTTCTCCCAAATCTTACTGAGAGTCCTTTCTCTAGGAAACCAGGCATGGAAGTCCCTTTACACCTCAGATCCAGTGGCAGGTGAGCAATCCATACGTACGTGGTGCTCAAAAGGGGTTTATTTAAAAGAAGTTGCTCTCACCTATGTACGTCTCCCCTATTTAATGAGGAAGAAGAGAAGCATCCCTCCTGTTTGTTACTTCTTTCAGTTTCACAGGGTCATATACCTGAAAGCTTTAAAGAACTAATTGCAGTGAACTTTATCAGAAAACATAACATTTGTCCAGCATCTCTTATGATCCAATGAAGGAAATACCAAATGCCGGTTCACAAAAATAGTTCCATTACTGTGCAATTCTTCCATGTCTGCAAGAAGGTAATATGTATAGCAAGGGAATAACTCTGAATCTAGGCACATCTCTCCTTTTTTTCAATGCTAACTCCCTCCTCATTTTACAACTCAACTAAGAGTAGTGTTTTTTCTTTAAAAAAAGCTACTGCTTGTTTGTTGGCTGTCATGATGTCAAACCATGCACATGCATAACGTTGCTTGCATTACATTTATACACTATGTGACATTAAACATTGGGGGGACACAAAAGTTCAGGTATAAGTGGCTTGCTAGAGAAGCTAATGGGTTTTATTTTTTTGGGGTTGTTTTCGTTACCTGGGAAATGTCTATCAAATGTCTATCAAAAAAATTTGCAATTCCACTAAAACATTTGAGCAGTTGCATTTTAAAGCTGGTGAGTACACAGCCACTGTGTACACACCAAAGGTGATTAATTTACTATACAGTGTTTTCAAATTCAGGGAAAGGCTCCTTGAAGGACAGGAACACTTCAGTACTCCCGTCTCAGTGCTCTCTCAAGTCACCTACCAGATGCCTTCCCCAAACCCTGTCCCGTGAGGTTGGTGCACTGTATGAACAGTCTTAATGGAAATATACTGGTAATTGTCAGCCTATTTATGGTATCAAACCACAAAGAGCAGATGGGATCAGAAGAGCTCTGTTTTTCTCTAAGTTAAAATCCTTTCTTGACATCTGGGAATAATTTGTTCAAGCTAATCAATAGTAAGCCAGCTATGCTGGAGAAGCACGCTGATTTGGACAACAGCTCTGCAGTATACAGAGCACTGTGTCTCAATCGCAGGATTTTTGAAGTGAAATAGTGAGATGAGTTATTTGTTGAGATGTGAAAACTACGGAGCTGAGGTATATTATCAAGGCACCAATGAAATGTCTCTCTTACCTGGAGCTGTAACAGTTCAAATGGTGCTGTTTCTATTTGCTTGTGGGTGTTGGTACACACGCCCTGGCAACACCAGACCCACTTGTGTTTCTGAACCCAAAGCCAGTATAATAAATAAATCCCAATATCCCAGATGTAATACATGCAAATGGAATCATGGCTTCTTTCCATGCCTAAGCTGCCTTGTTTATGGAAAGGTTATGGAAATATATTCTGCTTAGAAGCCATTAGCTAATAATGTAAACAAACAAGTAGCAGCAAAAATGGACAGCAAAAAAATGACCGTCACATCTTCCTCACAAAGTCTGAGCATCTTGTATAAGTTTGGATACGTGACATGAATTTATAAGCCTAATATGTAGGTAGCAATCTGAAGAATTATTTAGTTGCTTTTGTGCTTGAATACTTTAGGCATTCAAATTCTTTACTACTATAAATACATTAAACCAACATTAACTACTATAAATAGTTATAACAAAGGTGGCCTAAAAATGTTAATGTTCGGGATGGATACTATGACTCATCCATGAGATGTGAAGCAGACATAAACCTATGATAAAAAGTCTTATTAGCAGCTATCAAAAGCAATATAAAAAAGCATATTGGAACAAAGCATATGATGTGCGCACAACCCAGAATCACCTACAGCGAGAGCAGCAAAATTAAGGCTGCTGTTTGGCCCCATTTGTGTATGGTGATAAACTGCAATTAATTGTTATGAATACAATGTGAGAATAGTGCCAAAGGGCCCCATGTATGGAAATATTAAACTCATTGAAGGTAATCACTCTGTCAGAGCCATTCAAACAAATTAATTGCTTGTGCACAGATCAGATGTAAACCAAAACAACCAGAATGGTACCTATATGCTGAAACCTGCAGCGCTGGTGGTTTGCATCTGGCCCTCAAGCCAACTCACAAATTACTGCAGCACCCACACAGAGCAGCATATGAAAAACAAAACAAAACATCAAAAAAACCTATAACAAAACAAAAAAAAAAGGAAAAAGGAACAGAATTTATTCTGTGACTTTCATAACCACAAACCATTATTTAAAAGCTAGGCAAAGAAGTTTAGAGGGACGTGGAGCTCATTTGTTAAAAGACTTCACAGAAGAAGGTGACAGATGGCTAGTAGGAAAGACTGGAAGAGCCACTATGGCCCTGCCCTCTGTGAGACACCTCACTGACACCCGTGCTTAGGGGATCAAAAGTGCACCTGTTTTCTTTCTCCTTGTTTCTTCTCCATAAAACAGACATTCAGGGGCCTCAAAGAATTTGGTAGTTCCCAACAAATCTCAGAGAACATTCCCCCATCAAAGGTCTTTTGAATTACTCTTTTGTTCCAGGATTAAGATACAACTTTATTTTACATTCTGTTACGTGTTAATAATATTAAGGAATTCAGTGTTTCCCTTGTAACACCTTTCTACTATGGCATAAATTATTTTGCCAAACAAAAACGGCAAAAGGAAGGTCTGGGTTCTTTTCCAGTACACACAAACTAGGTACGTCAGTAAGCAAATGAGTGCTGTAGGATGGTCTAGAAAACAGAAATAAAATAAAATAAATAAAACAATGTTATCACCTGCTTAGGGTTTGTTTTGTTTTAAATCAATAAGCCTTTGCTCAGAGGAAAGCTGTAAAGGCTCCAGCAAAATATCTGTATTTTCTGGGACTCTGGCTGCAGATCTTCCCAGTCAGCTGTTCCATTCATTGCATTTACCAGAAATGGTCTTTTTCCCTAAAATGCTGTACAGAATAAAAATCTCAGACTGCTGTTTCTGCAGTCTATTACATCAAATGTGGTCTGAAATCTGTGTTACAAAAGGGACTGTATTGCTGCTTGAGCTGACAGCAGCATCAGAAACAGGTCTTTACATTTCAGAGCTGCTTTACAAAGGATCCGTAAATATCCTGGAAATAAGCTGATATCAATGAAAAAGTACTTCCTACTATTGTTCTAATAGCATTACTTCTATCAGGTATACAGAAAAAAAAAACAAAGTTTTTTTCAGACAGGTTTGTGACAAATTCAGTATTTTGCCTTAATATCAGAGAACATTGTCATCAGCAGCAATATTGTTTTCCTCAAAGGAAAAAAGTTATCTATTGCAAACTGTAGTCCCCTCCTTTTTTCAGCAGCTGTGCACTACATATAACTAACTTTCAAGAATATTTTAAGTTGAAAAAACAGCTGTGTCTATTTTTCACTTGCCAAATGCACCTGCCATTGAGGATTAGTGATTCTCTTTCCTTAAATAAAAACATTAAAGAGAGGCTAACACACGGTTAAAAAACATATTTAGGACCTAATTACCTTTGTAAAATAAAAAACTCAATACCTGTGTAAAACAAAGCTGAAGTAATTTTCAAAATGGAAACCAGTCATCTTAGGCTCATGCTTCTTAAGCTCTTCTGAACATTGTATTTCTTTGGGGTAACGTCTACATTGTAAGACAGATGAGTGACTCCTGCTCCTAGTCTTGCATTCAGACATTCAACTAGTCAGCAGGAGGTACACCTGCATGTAGTTGTTACAGCATGGAAGAACAGCCGCATATGAATTATCATGGTCTAGGAACATCTTGTGGTCTTGCAGCTGGTTCTTCCATGACATTGCTATTACTGCTCATGCTAGGTAGATCAGGTTAGCTTGGAGGCACCTAGATTTGCTATGTGATATCCATTTCACTGAGACAACTACTCCTACTTTTACCAAAAATTTGCATTAGCAGAAAGTGAGCAGGGCACCGAAAGATGGAGTCTGCATCGTCACATGTGGAAAATTTCTACGGCACTCCAGCAACTATGGCAGGAAAAGGGCAGTGAATCTGAGTCTTTTCTACCATCACACTATTATGTTGACCAGCTGAGGTCTTAAACACCTCTTAGGCTCCAAGGCACAGAACCTGATTTCTCTAACATGTAAGAATTTTCTTTTGATTTTCAGTCTAAATTCATTCTGCCCCAATTTAAACACATTCATTCTTGTGCCAACATATCTTTCAGCTTCAATCATTCTTATCTTTCCTTTATATTTATCCACTTGATGTATTTATAGACCCAACAATACCTCTCTGACATATTTCCCAGGCCATCAATCTATACAGCTGTAATTTCCAGACAGACAGTGGAACATCTGTCAATTACTGTGCTGGATCAGCAATATAGTCACTCAAACAATGGTGTTCAAATACTTCTAAAAAAACCTGATCTTGCCCCTACCATCACTTCCTATGTTCCTGTAAAACCTAGCATGTGAAAAGAGCAAAACCCATACTGTGTACCTATTGGTGTTGCCAGAATCACCAGAAACAAAACAAAACAAAAACCCACTGAGCAAGAATAAAAGAGGTAAAAAGCTTTGACTAGCACCTTTGAGTCAGACTCTTCAAGGGAGAGAAGAATACAAGATCAGCCACCTAAAGTGCAATTTCATCCCAACAGGTACATTAAGGACTGTGCTGGCTGGCATGGCTGCTTGCCCCACTACTGGTCCAGCTGTGAGAAAACTGTCATAATGAACCTGGAGATTTTCCTTAAATCTCTTTTGCCTAGGAGGAAAATTTCTGCCCCACTGACTAGATTTTATCCAGAATTATTAAATGGAGAGAACATTTTTAATAGAGAAAATGCATTCCCGTCATATTTGTGTGACAACTTATAGATAAAATAAATCAAAACAGTTCAAGAAGATCCAATTCTTTTTCCATAACCAATTTCTGCACCAAGGAACAGTTTTCAGAATAAAAATCTTTTGGTTTTATAACAGAATATAAAATTCAAAACAGATCTCTTAAGACTGTATTTCTAAAAGCAACTTTTACAAAATCATGTTGTGATAATTACAGGTTATGTATAGAGTCATACAAGAAATGCACTCATATGTTGTGCTTTCCTCTGTTTTTGTGTAGATGCTAAACACTGCTGCATAAGACCATCATAATATAAATACTTTTTTCTTTATTTCTTTTATTTATTATTTTTGCTAATGCTGTTTAGATTGTTTGGACAATTTACAATAGTACTTCTGAAGTCTTATTGACTTCTCTTGCCTGTTCAATAGGCTATTTAAGCAAGTTTAAATACATGCAGAGTAATTGCATATGAGTTGTTAAATGCTTGCCTACCAACCGCCACAGTACCTGGAGAAGAAATGCTTGTTGAAGAATTAATACAAGGCCTGCAACATGAACCTTACTTCTGGAAGGTATTCTCAGTCAGTAGTAGTGTCATATATTAAGGACGAATATAAGTGGCTGAAGATAGATATGCCAAATGCCATAAAAAGAAAGGCACACAGCCCTAGTCTGCCTGGGTTGAAGTCAGTGCCACTGTGATGGAGTCTCATTAGCTGCTCTGCAATTGCACATTTTCATTTTCTTACAGTCCATTAGGCTGACTTTAACAAAATTAAACACACTCCAGGGCAAAATAACCAAGTAAAACAAAACACTTGTACTGTTTATAAACATTTTCCTAAGAAATTGCAATTTTGAGGATAAAGGTTTCTCTCTTGAGCAAAGTAGAGACCATTCCTCCCAGTTCTCCCCTTTGGATGACCATAGAACTGGGATGCGGAGAGTGAAGGCATTTTGATGAAACACGTTCATCAAAAATACGTTGTGTCTAACTGGATATTACTAAATTATATCTCCACCATAACAAGGGACAATTAATCATAGGAATAATAACACAAATCGAACTTTATTGTGATGAATAAGATGAATTAGATTAATTAGCATATATCTCAGCTAAGTTAATGTTACAACCATGTATCCTATACACAGCCTTTCATCGGTTGTGCCAATTTCTGCATTCTCTGCCTATGGCCATTAAAAGCAAAGTATGTTAAGTCAAAGAAACATTTGCAGCGAATTATAAGCAAAGAACCACACCTTTTTAACATTACCATCTTTTAAGCATTCAAGAGGATCAGCAAGTAAGTCAGGTATTGAATGACATAAATAAGGCCTATTCATGTGCTTCACCTGCAGCAGACAGAGGCCTTACATTCGAATTTGACCTTCCACATGTTTTACCAGTAAATGTATGCTTTGTCAAGGCACTGGTACCAATAACAGTTTTATTCGCTTTTTTCAAAAACGGTGTTTATAAACAAATTAATCCGTGTGCAGGATATGCCACCAAGTCAGGGCATTTCATCCATTTCAATGGGTATTTCTAGGCTTTAAAGACAACCGAGCGTACCGTCGCTGAGGGATGGAGCACCGGCTGAAGGTCTTACCAAGGCAGCCCTGAAAGACGGGGCTCCCCGAGCACATGGCACAGTCGCCTTGCAGCACAGGGTCCATTACTTGAGTTACGCACCAGTTTCAAAGAATTCAAACTCCAATCCATTTATTTTTGTCCTCTTTGTAACAAATTTCTCTGATACAACTAATATACTTGATTTGAGACCTTTGTCTACCGTGACCTCACCTGAGATGATGATGGTATTTTTCACGGGCCACTCAACATTTTGAAGTGTGTGTGGTTTGGTCAGAATATTTATACCGCTTCTCAAAGATTACAAAACCAGAGTGATAAAAGTTAGAGGTGCCAGCATGCACTGTACTTAAATCAGCTGATGGCCAATAAAGTGATTCCACATGGAAATAATTTTAATTCCAAGTTGTTCCAGTGCTTTGTAATGAATTCATACAGGAAATCTGGGATTGAGAATCAGATTGTTCACGCTCTGTTCTCCCTCGGTTCTCCTTCCCTGCCACCTTCTACTGTTTATTTGTGTATAAAAAACCCCCATTAGAATGACTTCCCACTTCTTTACATTTGCTAGTAAGAGAAAAGTGGCAGTGATATTTTAAGTGTCTGCAAAAGATTCAGAGTCAGGATGCTTTGCTCTGCCAAAAAAAAAAAATACTCCTTTGTATAACTGAAATAGAATAGCAAACGTGCTAAACACGAAAATGGACACCACACCTTGTGCCTTGCCTTGTCAGGCACTGTCCCTCTCTTTGAATGCTAAGAAAGGAAAACCAGAAGGCGCTCAGCGGCAGGCAGCATAACGTGCTAGTACAAGCAGATTAAGTTCAACCCATCTGTACATGCTGGTCCTTCACTTTCAGGTAGTGTTTAATGTAACTGAAAAAGATGCTTTTGTGATCGTGACAGAAAGGTAAAATCTTTGCAATATTTTTGGAACGCAGTTTGCTATTAAACTGTGTATTTTAGTGCATTTTCATCTTAGAAAAAGAGGCTGACTGCTTATATTTTTTCTCAAGTTATGCCATCAAGAAATATAATTTGCCTTTTAATAGAACTGTCAAGGACCCACTCTCTCCAGTTTAATATATAGATTTGTATACCCCATACAAAAATTTTATGAGTTTAATTGGAACAGACAGCATGGCAGCATAATTTTATACAGCTCTTTATAATTACTACAATGGCAGCTTCCACAGTGCTCTCGGTGATTTTTCAAGAGCATTTGCAAGAATAAAATATGTGTTAGAAAACAAAAAAAAGTAACTTGCTACAGCTGTGCAAAGTGAATTAAGGAAATTGATCAGCAGTGACACAGATAGTTAGAAATGGGAGATATTTTGCCCATCTGAGCACAACTGTAAGACTTGGTGACGTTAATAGGTTTTTTTTAATGGCTAGATTAGATAAAGTATTCTATTTTATCCTTAGATATATGGTAGATAAGAAAAAGGCAGACTTACAGTTTAGGAAAGTATTCTGATTGTACTTCACTTAAGGAGAGAGTGCAATCAGTTAGACAGAACCAAAGACCTCTGGTCCTCCAAAGCAGAGGAAAGCACACAGTTTGTGCAAAGCTTTGGCAAGTTATGTGAGAGACAAGCAGTAAGACAATATCAAAGGAGGAGTGTAAAAGGCAAAAAACCCACAGAGTATGGACCTAGGAAAAAGTAGTGGGAAAGGCACTTCTCTGGCAGCTTTAAGTGCTGGAGCTGTGAAAAACTTCTTTTTGTTTGATGTATCCTGTTCAGACAAGAGAATTTGCTTGTTCTTTTGTAAGCATAACTGCATCAAATATATCTGGGTATTACCAGCTTGTCTTCCTAACTGCTAATTTCACAGAATCTTCAGTTCTGGCTAAGCCCTTGGGTCAGAGCTAATGTTGTTATTATATGCAACAGACACGAATCCTCTATTTTATCAGATGATGCAGAATGGAGACTTACATGGAAGACTAGAAAAACAAGCAAATTTATTTTCAAAAGGGCATTTGGAAGATGGATTCTAAAAGGAGCTTTGTGAGCATAAGGGCAATAAGAGAAGAGAACACTTTGCTTAATTAGCCACTAATGAAAAAAGCTCATTAGGGAAGTTTAACGCACTAACAGAGAATTTTATAGAAGACAGCAACCCAGTCCTTTTCCTGAAGTGATTTTTATGGTGGTGTAAGTTCTTCAGATTCATTACACTATAGATTTATTCTTTATTTACTTTTGAAGATATTCTCAAGACCCAAAACACCCTTTTTGAGTCGAACTTTGTGCTTTTATCGTTAGATTTAACATCCACTCAAATCAGATTAGAATAATACAATAAGGACAGACAGGGAAGGAAACTGGGCTGTGATTAATACACATAAATTATGTTGAAAAAGGGGCTCATGAGAGTTACTGGGTTGAAGATGGACAAAATTGCTTTTCTTCTTTAGGGAGAGGGGCAGGCAAAGCAGTATTTATGCAAGTAGGCAGATTAATTAGCTTTTGCTGAGCTCTGCGCTGCTGCACCTAAACTGCTTCCACAACCTGCCCTAATTAATTTAGAGTTTGTTTGGGTATCTCCTCATTCAACCACAGGACAAGTGTAGTATGCAGCGCATGGCAGAAATCATCTTGGAAAGTTGCACAGCCCCATACCAAATAAATTTCTCATGAGCAAATTAAAACTTCATAAAACATTGTTGCGGCACAAAATTATCAGTCAGCTCAGAAAAGGCTAGATTAAAACTCATATACTGTAGTCAGAAAACTGGCATAGTAATTTACATGTACTGTTAATGGCAATTAGCAGGAAGCTAACAAGCAACTAAGTTACAGGACGCTCCTGTGCTTTGCAGCATTAGTGACCATTACATTTATATATTGACAGGCCTCATTTTCTCCATCATACTCATCAAGCTGATTTCTCAGTCTTCTAATTTTCCTTGTATGTACAAGCTACAAAATTCTGTGTTGTGGTTTAACCCCAGCTGGCAGCTAAACACTACACAGCCACTCACTCACTTTCCCTCTGGTGGGATGGGGAAGAGAATCTGAACAGTAAAAGTGAGAAAACTCATGCACGCCAAGGCAAATGCCATGTGCTTACAATGGTGGAAGCAACCACTGAATAGCTGTAAACATATCCTGTGCCTCATACCACCGCCTGGAACACTATCCTGGGCCTTGAAAAGCAAGTCCTATGGTGACATGGCACCCCAGATAGAATTGAGTCAGACAATAGGACTCATTTCTGAAACAACCTCACAGACACCCGGGCCAAAGAACATGGCATCGAGTGGGTATATCGCATCCCCTATCATGCGCCAGCCTCCAGGAAAACTGAACGATACAATGGACTGTTAAAGACTACCCTGAGAGCAACGGGTGGTGGGACATTCAAACACTGGGATACACATCTAGCAAAAGCCACCTGGTCAGTCAACACTGAGGGATCTACCAATCAAGCTGGCCCTGCCCAATCAAACTTTTACATACTCTAGAAGGGGTTAAAGTCCCTGTAGTGCACATAAAACTATGCTAGGGAAGACAGTCTGGGTTATTCCTGCCTCAGGCAAAGGTAAACCCATTCGTAAGATTCGTAAACCCACCTTGCTCAGGAACCCAGGTGCACTCTGTGGGTAATGTGAAAGGATGGGGAAGTCTGATGTGTACCTCAAGGGGATTTGACTTTGGGTGAGAATAAGCAATGAACTGAATTGTATGATGTCAATTGCCATATAATACTGTATGCCATCACTCCTATGGTTGCAATATGTCATATCAATGGTAGTACAGTAAGAATCAGCCAAATTAATGAAGAATGAACTTTGATGAAACCAAGCAAAGTGCAGCAGTGATGGAACCAGAACTGGCTTCAGCATGCAACAATCCAACACTGCACATCACCTCTCCTGCCCTGAAAGATTGTTATGACAGAGCCCAAAGTTGTGGACTAAATGAACTCAACGGACATTTTAGAGGGATGGCCTATAGACTAAGGGAATGATATCTGTGTGTATATATCAAAAGACAGGAAAAGAGGTTGTGATTAATTAGAATGTATTGGAAAGTGTAGGACCTCAGCATGATGTAGATGGTATAGAATAAGGGGTGAACACTGTCCTGGTTTTGGCTGGGATAGTTATTCTTCTTCTTAGTAGCTGCTATAGTGCTGTGTTTTGGATTTAGGATGAGAATAATGTTGATAACACGCTGATGTTTTAGCTGTTGCTCAGTAGTGCTTACACCAGTCAAGGACTTTTCAGCTCCCCATGCCCTGCCAGGGGCACAAGGAGCTGGGAGGGGGCACAGCCAGGACAGCTGACCCCAACTGGCCACAGGGCTATTCCATACCATACGGCGTCACGCTCAGTGTAGAAACTGGGGGGAGTTGGCCAGGGGGCAGCGATCGCTGCTCGGGGCCTGGCTGGGCATCGGTCAGCAGATGGTGAGCGATTGCATTGTGCATCACTTGTTTTGTATATTCTTTTCTCATTATTATTAGTGTTATTTTCTCTTCCTTTGCTGCCCTATTAAACTGCCTTTATCTCAACCCACGGGTTTTGCTTTTTTCTTCCAATTCTTTCCCCCATCCCACCGGGGGCTGGGGAGGGTGAGTGAGCAGCTGTGTGGTGCTTAGTTGCTGACCGGGGTTAAACTGCGACAGCCTGCGAGTTGCTTTGCCATACACAAGATAACAAGTTTCTTTTACAGATTGCCTGCTCTCTGAAGATGGCCAAAAAGAAGCTGCTCCCATTCCCTTCTGTCACGATGGGGTTGATAGCAAAGAAGTCTACTGAAGGCAGAATTTCTAGGTAGGGCAAACACTGCTTCCATTCCCATTGTGCTACTTGAGTAATACAAAAGCAATGTTATGAGGTGTAAAAATATCCTATTTTATTTCTAGATCAAGCTCCTGCATCTGTACATGACATTAGTAAAGGCAACAGAACACAGAACTTTTATATATATATTTATATATATATCTGTAAAAAAATATGGCCACGTCTTATGGTTCTACTGAGTGCATCTCTGAAAATTTCAGCTCCAAGAGTCACTATCTCAGATTTTTGTGTTATTTTTTGTTAAATACAAATGGAAGAGAAAACATGTCTATCGTCTGTGAGAACACAACTTCCAACAACTCAAGAAACTAGCAGAGAAATAAAGAAAATTACAATGTATTAGGTTTTCAAATCCTACTTTTAAGCAGATGGTACGGTTTTTAGTTGGCTCATGTATTGCAAAGGTAAGCTGTGAAAGAGTAAGAATAACTTTGTGAAAATAACTGGG
>VZTL01004316.1:30692-40755 GCA_013400535.1 Scopus umbretta
GTAGCTGGAAAGGAGAATGTCAGTGAACAAGACTCCAAAAAGAAGCTCTGTAAGAAAGCAGAGCCTGTAAACCAGAAATCTTTAAGAAAAGCTGTTTCTCTGCATTTCCTTACTATGATAACATAGTGTCTCATAGGAATTCAGCTTAAAGAATAAGAGAAAAAGGCTTAGTGTTGTCACCACCCTTTTTTAGGTCATTCATTTTGGGCATAGAATTGTAAAAGACTTTGGGTTGGAAAGGACCTTTAAAGAACTCCCCTTTCATAGGCAGGGACATCTTTCACTAGATCATAGAATCATAGAATCATAGAATCGCTAAGGTTGGAAAAGACCTCTGAGATCATCTAGTCCAACCATCAAACCAAAAAAAACAACCAACAAAAAAAACCCCCAAAACCCCAACAAAACCAAAAAACCATGTCTGCTAGACCATGTCCTGGAGTGCCACATCTAGACATTTTTTGAACACCTCCAGGGATGGTGACTCCACCACCTCCCTGGGCAGCAGGTTCCAATGCCTCACCACTCTTTCAGTAAAGAATTTTTTCCTAATATCCAATCTAAACCTCCCCTGGTGCAACTTGAGGCCATTAGCCCTCGTCCTATCACTGGTTGCTTGGGTAAAGAGGCCAACACCCTCCTCACTACCCCCTCCTTTCAGGGAGTTGGAGAGAGCGATAAGGTTTCCCCTCAACCTCCTCTTCTCCAAACTAAACAACCCCAGTTTCCTCAGCCGCTCCTCATAAGGCTTGTTCTCCAGGCCCTTCACTATCCACTATCAAACTAACCAAACCAAGGCACACAATACAAGTTTGGGACATGAAAGAAAGAAAAAATGCTGAAGCCCTAAAATTGTATACAAAACTTTTCATCAACCATTCATTTACTCCCAGGTATTACAAAGGCATTAAAGAGTTAATTTTCACAGAACCTAAGTAAAATTACAAAAATTGACAAGACATATAGGAGGCTAAATATTATTCAATGTCCACAGGTGCCAAAATTCTGCTAATAATTTTGCACATTTTGCCTTTCCTTTTTCCTTTTGTGTAAGAGATTTTGCATTCTTACACAGCAGATGCATTGTTTTACATTCAGATAGTGGTGCAGCTGCTAGTACCTAAGGCTTGAGAGATTTATGGATAACAACGGGAGTGCACAATAAACAAGTACACTTGGATGCATACCAAACAGAAGCTGCATCAGTCAATCAAACTGCTGGACAACTGATCCAAGTTTACCGACAAATATAAAACAAAATAAAATTCTCAAATCAGCCCGGCTTCTTCTTCAGAAAAATACATTATGCATTTCACAGCACTGACATGGATAATGAAGTACTTTCCTCTTTGACCAAAAGCATACTATGGAAATTTGCTTTCTAAACCAGCAAATGTGTTAAAGCAAAAAAGAATAGTATTCTTCTGCATTGCTATCAATAAAAAAAATAGCAACCATATCAATCAGTTTGTGTAACAAGAAAAAAAAGTATGTGACAGTGTCAGCCTCTCAGCACACCCTACTTCGCACACAAAACAACTGCACTTCATCTACACAGGAACTGTTGTACTGGGCACACACTGCTTCTTTTCCAGTCACTTCACTTATTCTGACATCTAATTTTTGCATTTTTTCCGGTGTAAATACCACATTCTGTACAATTGAAAACAANTGTAAAAAAATATGGCCACGTCTTATGGTTCTACTGAGTGCATCTCTGAAAATTTCAGCTCCAAGAGTCACTATCTCAGATTTTTGTGTTATTTTTTGTTAAATACAAATGGAAGAGAAAACATGTCTATCGTCTGTGAGAACACAACTTCCAACAACTCAAGAAACTAGCAGAGAAATAAAGAAAATTACAATGTATTAGGTTTTCAAATCCTACTTTTAAGCAGATGGTACGGTTTTTAGTTGGCTCATGTATTGCAAAGGTAAGCTGTGAAAGAGTAAGAATAACTTTGTGAAAATAACTGGGTTGATTAAGAGAGAAAGCAGCTTTTGCTTAGAATAAGGGCATAAAGTAATGAATGCCTATGAACTGTGTACAAAATTAAACCGATTTCTAAAAGGGTAGGTTTAAAAACAGAAAAAGCCTACACTCAATGTGCTTATCACTGAAAATAGAAGGGTTAGAAGTGCCCAGTGCAGTATGAACACGTCTTTAAAATTTTGCCACACTGTAGAGTTTCACCAGGCACAGCACAACGCCATCGTGGACCAGCCTGACCTACGTTACCACTAAACTTTAGAACTCACTGATCACATGTTGTAACTGCAAAGAAGGTAAGTTACAACCATGCCAAGTGGTAGTCATATAACTGTCTGTTCACAATGCAGATCTCCTTGGGAAGAATTGTAATCAGACAAGACATATTATATTACTTGACTTTGTAAAACAAAAGTCACCCAAACAAACAAAAAAGGTACACACACAGCCTTTTGTTTCTCACTTGATTTTCCCCTCCCTCTCTGTCTCCTGCCTGGTCTACACTGACAGTCCTGTATTTCTTCTCCTCTTTAACGTGATGAGTCAGTGCTGAGAGTCTCTCTGGCTTTCAACCAGCTTCAATGATGATAAAGAACATCGCTTTTCTTTGGAAACTAATAATAACAGTTATTAATTAACATAACTGATAACAATTTCCACATCTCCGAGAGGCTTGTACACCAAACACCTGGGTACCAATTTAGTGCCTATAACAACTTCCCGTAAGACTACTGAAAACTTCCCACCCCGCATACCTAGTGGCACCCTTCAGAAAGGGTTGTTGAGCCCTGGGCTCTGTCTCATTTGTAAGAGTTGCACCCAGGAACAGTCACAATGCACACAAGAAATTTAAGGACTGATTCTAGGGAAATTCTGTGTAGTTTTGAGGGTCAGCTGTTTCTCCACGAGCCTGCATATGTCGGTAAGGTCTCGCAGTAATGGTTCCTCTCCTTGTGACAACCAGATGCTGCAAAGGGAATCAGGTGCAAATAGTTGCCAGCTCACCTCATAGTTACCCTCCTATCCATTACCAGTTATCCTGTCCAATATCTGTTCTCAAATATCTTATCATAGAATCATAGAATCGCTAAGGTTGGAAAAGACCTCTGAGATCATCTAGTCCAACCATCAAACCAAAAAAAACAACCAACAAAAAAAACCCCCAAAACCCCAACAAAACCAAAAAACCATGTCTGCTAGACCATGTCCTGGAGTGCCACATCTAGACATTTTTTGAACACCTCCAGGGATGGTGACTCCACCACCTCCCTGGGCAGCAGGTTCCAATGCCTCACCACTCTTTCAGTAAAGAATTTTTTCCTAATATCCAATCTAAACCTCCCCTGGTGCAACTTGAGGCCATTANAGTACTTTCCTCTTTGACCAAAAGCATACTATGGAAATTTGCTTTCTAAACCAGCAAATGTGTTAAAGCAAAAAAGAATAGTATTCTTCTGCATTGCTATCAATAAAAAAAATAGCAACCATATCAATCAGTTTGTGTAACAAGAAAAAAAAGTATGTGACAGTGTCAGCCTCTCAGCACACCCTACTTCGCACACAAAACAACTGCACTTCATCTACACAGGAACTGTTGTACTGGGCACACACTGCTTCTTTTCCAGTCACTTCACTTATTCTGACATCTAATTTTTGCATTTTTTCCGGTGTAAATACCACATTCTGTACAATTGAAAACAATAAAAATTTCTGTGTATGCTTTTTTTCATGAACAGAAGAGACCAAAATAAAGAACCTCAGCAGTCCCAATCCAAACTTGCCAACTTTATGCAGTTCTTTTTCAGTCTTTATCAATCAAAACCACTGAATTCAAAATAACGGTATAGAGAAGAGCTCCAAATTGAATTCCTGATTGTAAACCTGTACCAAAAATCAAAGGTGTCTGAACACCGTTCTTGTTAACAGCTCTGGGGGAAAATGGCATTTTGAGTTGAAAGCGCACCAGGGATGAGCTGATATAAATCGGGGCAGCCCATGGTCAAAATCTAGGGAGTAACATTCCTACTGCATTGATCAAAGCAGCTGTGTCTATTCCAATTTTCTTTTCTCTTCTAGCTTTTTATAGCCAGCAATTTAAGACACTCAGAAATCTTTCAGAACATCCCAAAGTCCCTCTTCAGCAAACTGCCTGACACTGCAGTCAGATCCTGACCATGAGCCCAAGGCAGCATGAGCAGTCAGGGCTCTGCAGACCTGAAGCCCTAGTTTGTTCACATCCATCACCTTGAGAAGGACTTTCCATCTGCTCCTTCTGGCCTTCTACCCCTACTGATCCATTGGCTTACACAATTAAACCCCCACAAAACTCATCTTAAAATGTAGTATTTTTCTTGTATTCCCCCTGATTTAGTTTTGTCTTCTTTTGAGCCAACAACCTACTACCAAAATATTTATCTACTCCTACCACATATATTATAATCTGCTGCTAAGGGATTTTGCATACAGAATAAAAAAGGATGTGCTTAGGCAGTAATCATGAATGCCTTCTCTGGTCTCATATTTTTCCAAACTCCCTCCTCTTGAAGAATCTCTCAGCTAATGCCTAGCGCGCAGCTACGTTCACCACTTTTTAAACTTTACTATCACTCTTGGCAATATTATCTCCCTTGCTGCTGCTCTTTCTTCTGCTCAGACACAGACCATCTGCCATCCTGCTCACCAAACTACTTGCAACTTGACAGCTGATGAAAGACAGCGCTGTCAAAAGTAATGCACATTGTAAGGAGGAGCTGTAACTATTAAAAATTTTGGGTTTTGTCAGCACACACATACTAGATATTAGGAGGAACATTTATATATGAAAGATCAAAATGGGAAAAATTTTATAACCCAGTTGTTCCAAACCACTTGATCCAGGGTCTGGAAGGAAGATCAGCCCTCTTTTTATACCTGTTGACCACTCTAAACTTGAGTAATTCTCATTTTGAGGCTTAAGTAAATCTCATTCTCACTTTAAGTTTAAATAATTCTCATTTTCAGGACAAACTCATCTGGGAAGTTAAAATATACAGCAGACTTTCCAGTTCTTATTCTGGGCAAGCAAAGGCTCATTTGGAATTCATTTCAGTCTCTCTGCTAGTACAAAACCCGATTCCACAGAACACTACACAAAAATGAAACAAACATTAAAAATACTACTCATTGGATTTTATTTTTAATTCTTTTTTCTTTAAATCTCATCCACATTGTCCCATCTTGACAGTCCTGTGCAGGGCAGTCTAGAAAGATTTGGATATTATGTGCAACACAAGCATGAGAGTGGTTAACTATTAACACCCTCCCAAGTTTTAGAAAAAGCCTTTAACTTCACAAGTACTGAGCAGTATCGACCCAAGAAGCAGGTTGTCGACATTGCAGTATTCCATTCACAGTTGAGATACACCTAAAGTATCCTAAATTAAAATCTAAGCAAGGTCTAGTTCAAGCTACCTCAAGACGATATATATACTTTTTTTTTCCTTTTCTTCCCCCTTCCCTTTTCTTTATTAGTTTCCTCTTGTAGTGACTTTGTTAACAGGGGGAAAAAAAGAAAGAAAAGAGATATTTTCATGTTTATATGTGCCGAATTCTGGCAGTCAGCTTCATGATGCTGCCAATTCACCAAGTTCAGCTAAGCATCTCTGGATTTGAGATGTTTTGCCGACCCAGCAGGGTCAACGTCCCTGTTCTCAGTGCAGATCTGCCCTAGCAGATACTGAATAATTTTCCTCCATTAAGAAGCAGCCAGACATAGAGCAGCTATGTCTTTGAGTCTTCCTCAGATTATCATACTGAAGCTTCTTAAACAGTCAGAAGAGCTAATATCTTCTACATGTCACCTTGCAACATCTACATTTGGCTTTTGCCTGACTTGCTATATTGTAATTAGCCTCTGGTGGAGTAGGAGAGTACATCTCCCCCATTAACTACGTAGGGAGCTTAAGGTTAATTTAACTCAGACATCTGTGGAGTGGGTATGAAGAACTGTGTAGAGTCTATGCTGCTTACTCAAAATCTTCTGGTATGAAGTTCCTGACTGATGTAGGGTTGAGGAAAGGAGAAGTCCTGGAGGGAGAAATGCGTTATTCTGAATGTACCTTCAAAGGCACAGAGAGCTCATAAAACAAGAACCAACTGAAATGGGTCACAATCTCCCCAAGCAGATGCATCTCTATATTTAGCAACAACTATTATAGTTGTTGACGCCTTAAGAAAGTGTCCTTATCACTACCCCAGCTGGGCCCAACTTGTTATCTTTCGACTTACAAACCCATGTAGTAGCATTGTCCCTTAGTCACAGAAGTGGCAGCTATACAGTGCTGTGAATATGCCATACTGCTTTTCAAGTAAAGAGCAGGAAAAGAGTTTTCTACAAAAAACAAGTTGGATTGCATATATTGGCTTATACATAATCGAGTACAATTTCCAAAAAATTCTCCCTCTTGCATGACACATTGTTACAGATAGTCAGCTAATGGTTTTGATTTTTTTTCATGTGGCATTTTCTTTTGTCTTTAAGGAATAAATTCTGAAAACAAATGTACAGGTTATAACTCTACTACTGTACGAAGGCCCTGCTATACTCAACATGCATCCAAATTAGAATTACTGATCACTACAAAGTCAACAGCTATAAGAAAGTAAAAATTGATGAGATGGATACTGGTCTGATCCATTAATTTCCCTTATTTTCCCCTTAGTGGAAACATGTGCCATGTCAAGAAATGATGGTCTTCCAGAAAATATTTGCCTTTGTCCGTTTACCACCTTGCTGCCTGACACATTGTCCCTGTTGTCTATCTAATAAACAGTCATTTCATTAATTTGATTATAAATAACAGAGAATAAACTGAGCAACCAAGATCTAACAGGACATCTCAGAAGAGCTGACATGGTTTGTACCACGAAGTTTCAGCACATGTGCTTGGCCACATGCAAAAGTCAGTTTTGCACTGCTACATCCAGACTGTAAAATATATTGGAGATACGCAAGGATAGACTTTATCTTATATTAGTCTTACTTTTTTTTGATGGTTCTCTAACAACAGGGAATTACATGTTTGATATATATTAAGGAACAGGGGTTTATTTTCAAAAATAAGCCTCGGCCCCTTTTTGCGTGCAGGGTATTACATTCTTCCTCTTAAAGTAACTGCTCGTCTCTTGAATGCTCCTACTTGATAAGCTTAAATCTATCCTACTTCAGACAAACAAGACTGCACTAATCTGCCCAAGCAGGTAGATTATGTGACAGCGGCAGGCACACAGAAAGTAATAGCTTGGTCCAAAAACCTACTATGGTCATTTAAAAGAGCCATAGGAACAGAGTCATCTCATGAGGCCTATTCAGCCAGCTGTCCTTGCTCCATGTGGTACGTACCTGACTCGGATTCAGTTAATGCCTTCCTTCACCGAGCTGTAAGGACTTCGTTATTTGCCTAACAAACAAGTTACTGAGTGTAGCCATGTTACAAAGTCATGGTGGGTGACCTGCCCCAATGCAACTGCAGGGCACTGGCATTTTATCACACAAGTAGGCAGTTATTGCAGAATAGCTAATTGCACTGTAAATCTACACGGTAACTGTAGAAACTTGTTACATAGACACAACCTAAACTAAAAACTAATTTACCCTACCATCTGTTTTTAAATGTTGCAGCAAAATTTATAAAAATATTACAGAACTGGACATGATCTTTGATCTGTAATATGAAAAATTCTAGATTATTCTAATAGTCTGTTCTAGCTTCCAAAAGAAATTATAATTTATATTGACTGGCTTTGCCTTAAATACATAAACAGCCAAATACTCCCATTTTCCAGTGGATTAAGGCATTCACTACTATCATACAAGACTGAATCAATTTATCTGGCTTATATTTTTCAGTCACTATGTTTCCAATGCCTAGAAAATGAAAATGAATAATAATTTTCTGAGAATGGTAGTACTGCATTAGTAAGTTGCTTTTTTACTTGGTGTTGTTCAGATATCTATACATATGGCTTAACCAAGTTTCATATGGCTTAACCAAGTTTCACAACTTCCTTCTGAAACAAGTAATCTTTTCTCTAAAAGTGTAAAGGTAGTATTTTAAGGCTTTTAAAGCATTTAAGCCTTCAAATATTTACTGAACGCTGAACAAAACCTAACCAAAGAGTTGCTTAAAACTTGGAGACTGAAAAAGATAGAAAATTAATATAGCACTAATATGAGACTGAAACTTTCAAAGACAACTAAACCAGACTGGAATACTTAAAGCCTTTACAGTAACAAAATTACATTTTGTTTTTATATATTAATATATGTATATACACATATTTATAATTACAACTGTTAATCTCCACAGATCAATAAGCTCCTTCAGAACTACACTCTCCCCACCATCAGCATACTGAATTGTCCATCAGGTGCAGAAGGAGATGCTTGTGGGGAGCTCCTCCAGAAGTAGGAGACAGGCCTACATTAGAGCTGCTCATCGTCATAGAAAAAGCCTATGAGACTATCTAGAGAATTAAAATATGGCAGATCATCTCACTATCAAGAAAACTGCAGATCTGTGAGGTAAACAACAGATTAATGCAAATACTTGGATGCTTCAAATGTGCTCAGTATCTTTTATATGAGTAGTTCTCCTGAGAAACAATATGCATCTGGATAGATTTTTGCAGGTTCAACACCTAAGTCAATATCATACATTTTGTAAACTCCAGCACCTTCTGAAATACAGGTGAGCATTAAGGCAAAATTTTGGCTTGTGCTCTCTCTAAGGTAGGGCAATACTGTAAAAATACATGTTTTACTATACCAGAGATTTCAAGTCAACCAGTTCATCACTAGAGCTAGCAAGGAAATAGCAGAAAAAGCTTAGTCTTTCTCTTCCAGAAAAGAAACAAGAAAAGACATTGACCCATTCTCTTTTCTGTGGTGTGATCTAGGCATTCATCTGGAAGAGAGGAAAATCAGCTGAAAAAGAACAAGAACTTGTTCTTGAACAAGTGTTTCACCTGTTGTGGACAAATAGTCTGTTCTCTACTAATCTGGGGCCTCTTTTCCTGTATCAGATCAGAACTGTTCTCTTCTGAACCTGAAAAAGCTTTCCCAATAAAAGTTGTCAAGGCACATAAAAAGCTTCAGTGCTGAAAATGCAACCTTTTTTTCAAGAAAACTCAGTTTTATTAAAAAAAAACCACAAAAAAACAACAAACCAGGTTAAATTTAGACACTGCCTTTCACAAACAGCCCACACAGTGGATATTTTCTCCTGATAAGCATCAGGTATTAACCTCTTTCTGTATCTTTAGAGATAATTAGAGCCAACTCCTTGGAAAACAAAATGGAATGTGGACATCTGTTCACTGTAAACATGTAAAAAACCATTTTGGACACTAAATTAAACTGAAAATTATGTTTTTTATTCTATTATGTGGCAAAAGTAAAAATGCTATACAAGGAAGAAAGGGAGAGAGACCAAACAGCACATGAATAGCAATTTGTGATCTAGGCATTCATCCGGAAGATGGGAAACAGGTCAAGCAGAACAAGGAGTCAGACCTTGGTTTCAGAGAGGGAGTGAAGGCCACAGGCAGTAGCAATGTGGGAAGAAATCACAGCAAAGCAAAAGCATGTGACAAATATTGAGTGGTAGCAGAGAGTGAAGAGTCGCTAACAGAAATGTAGTCCAGATGTTGAAGGGGGAAAACCCCTCAAATGGGGAAGGAGATAATGTAGATAAGTTAGAACAGAAGGTAAGAGAATGTGGTGCATTGACCCTGGCTGGATGCCATGTGCACACTACAGCCACTCTACCATTCCCCTTCGCAACTGGACAGGGGAGAGAAAATATTAAAAAAACCAAAAAACCAAAACTCGTGGGTCAAGATAAGGACAGGGAGATCACTCGGCAATTACCAATAAAAACTGAGTAGGATAATGAGAAATAAAACTAAATCTTAAAACGCCTTCCCCCAATCCCTCCCTTTTTGCCAGGCTCAGCTTCACTCCCAGTTTGTCTACTTCCTCCCCCAAAGCGGCACAGGAGGACGGGGAATAGGGATTGCAGTCAGTTCATCACA
>VZTL01004317.1:0-20801 GCA_013400535.1 Scopus umbretta
TTTTTTTCCTTCTTTCTTTTTTTACAATATAGAAAGCCATCAGCTCCACTGTCAACAAGTTTATAACAGCAGTCCTGGAGCAAAACCAAGAAAAACATCAAACCCACTTACTCTGATGTGTAGAGGTTTAGGCATAGATCCTACTCACTTCCAGGGTACTGAGTCCCACCACGCCTCACCCCTGCTCTAGCTCAGCTGCTGTCCTTCAGAGCTGGTCATCTGAAGGAAGCAGAGGCTTACACAAAGCAAGAGCTAGGCTGGAGCTGTTGAGCCCTCCTCTGCTTCCAGCCAAAGTTCGATTAGTGCCTGTGCCTTGCCCTGGCCTGTGGAGGACACCTGTGTGCAGGGCCAGTGTAGGAGAAGACCTTGCACAGCCTGAGTCATGCGTCATCCCAGCAGGCTCGGATTTATGAAGCACCGCTGGAAAGATCCATCCAGCCCCCATAAAAATCTTTTGCTTATGAAAACAAAGGCGAGGGTGCTCCATGGTCAGCAGCTCTGTGCTAAACAATGCTTTAAATCACAGAGGCTTTATATAAACAGCGGTATTGCCCAGATGAGGACACTTCTAAAAGGGATCACACCACTGCTACCAAACTAGATTCACCAGATCTGCCCATGCAGCAGCTCCGAGGGGGCTGGTGTTAAACTGTCTGGTTCTCCAAATAGCATCGTATTAAGTGGCCATAAAGCAGACAGTTACATATAGAACAAGGCAGCTGTGGCTCCCTGCTTTCCCCATCTTGGATAGGATCCAGGAGATCAAGAAAATCCCTTCCTGGAGTGATGAAAGGCTTCCATGTAGGAATGTCTTGGGAGCAGAGCAGAGCTGCTCCACAGGGGATGTGTGGAGGTCTACAGACATGTCTACAGAGATGTCTAGAGAGAAACAAATGGGGAATAAGGAGGAGAGAGAGGACAGCTGTTCCCATACGATAATTAATGAAGTTAAACACTGACATGGCATTTTACAAACCAGAAAGAGGCAGCTTTTCACAGGGTAGCTGAGCTGGGAAATTCCTTGCTGCAGATGTGGCTGTTAGAAGTTTACATTGCTTCAACAAGCACCTAGACAAATTTCTGGAAGAAAAATCATTGAGTAGTAATAAATATAAAGATATCACACTTCTCTGAAACTCCATTATCCATATGAAGTATTGGAGGCTGGGAAAACTATCTGAGTACTGCATGCTTGCCCTGTATTCATACTCTTCTCTCAACATCTGCTTTTGGACACTAGTTAAGCTAGGTGAGTCATTGATCTGATCCATACACATTGTTTTTCTCTTTTGTAAAGGCTCCAATATGTTAAGAAATCTTTATCATCCCCTCTTACATACCATCCAATTTTCAGATTTCATTGCAGAAAGATGAGTCCACATCTGCTTTCTCAGGGCCACTCCAAAACACTTTCTGAATAGGTTGTTAGCATTGGCTTTTCCTCCAAAGCCCACCTCTTCGCCCAGCCAGAGCTCTCCGATCACAAACTCAAACTGTACCACAGTATTCTTTTATTCCAGCAGCTACAAGACTGGGATATATTGCTGACCAGACCGCCACCGGTGAGCAAAGCCAGCCAGCAGCTTACACCTGGAGACCCTTTATGTCCTGATATACCTTTGTTATACAGTTCCTATTTAGTGATTCTGCTCATCCACATGCGATGCTAAAAATTATTCTGGATCCAGTCATGCCTTGGAAAATTACAAGTCTAACTAGGGCAGCTAAACTCCAACCTGCTTTTGTTCATTCCTCTTGCCTATCATTAGTATTAATATCAACTTGTCAAGCTGATCTTGATGTACAAGCCCTGTACAGCCCACTGCACGACTCCTTTTCCTTTTCTATGGACACATCTCTCATTTGCACTCATCAATGTCTGAGCAAACAGCCTGTGGCCCTGGCCAGCAGCAGGGTCCTGCTTCAGTGCAGAGCAAAAAGCATGCATTGCAATGTAGCATCCCTCTTGTCAAAAGTTTGGCACCTTCCTTTAATAGCAGGGACCGTCCTCCTCATTTCCCAAGGGAGATTAATGAAAACTCAGAGCATCCAGCAGAATTCATTCAGGAAAATAACCCTAGTAATCTCTGGACCTGGTGACCATCACTCCTGCTGCTAGCAGACTGCAAGAAGCAGGCACCAGAAGTGGCTTGTTGTTGTGGTTGGATCTGGGGGAGGGAAGCTGGGGAGTGTCCATGCAGGTATCTCATCTGGTTGGACGTGAGGTGAGATTTATCTTTGGGAGCAGCAGCAGGACTGCATAGCTTGCTGTGTAATTCATGTGATTCCCATCAAGGCATGACTGGCCAGGTGGGGAACACAGCCAGAAACACAAAACACATTGCCTGAAGTTCAGGAGCAAATTCCCAAGACCTTCCTTCTCTGAGCTGGGCTCAGAAAACGCCAGATGACGCTCTTGCCCTCTTAGCTAAATTACTTATCCCCTAAGGTCTCTTCCTCCTGCCTGCCATAACCCACCTGGAAGCATCCGAGGAGCAGCACATAATGCCTTCTGGCTTTCGTTAGGAAGATGGGAGGGCTCTGCGCACGTGTGTGCACATCGTGGTCCCTACCCTTAGGTGGGATTGATTTCTGAAAGGACACGATGCCACTTCTTGGCTACATTTCGAGTCTTTCGTAACTGATGATTATTTAAGATGCATGTTGAATCACTGCTCTGTGTGCTGGATGAGTGCCGGGCTCTGAGAATGAGCTGGGTTTTTTTTCCCCCTTCCCCTAAAATAATACAGCAGATATGGCTGGGCACGGTGTCTGCAGGAAAGACACTGCAGTACCACAGCCTCTGGGTGTTTGCCCAGCACCAGCTGCCCTGGGCAGCTGTACCAAGCCAAATCACACCTTCAGGAAGCAGCATCCACACGGTTTTTCTCTTCTGGTCGAAAATACTACAAGAGTTTACTATGCTGTTGTAGAGTCACTACTGACACTCCCTAAGCTCAGTGCTTATTCTCTGAATCCTTACTCTACAGTTACTACATGTTAAGTGGGTTTAATACTAAATATACATGGAGCTATTTGTTCATCAGTGAAAGAAAGGAAGAAGTTAGGGTACAAGCTAAGGTCAGATACAGATAACAGATGTTACAAATGCCCATTTCCATCCATGAACTAGGATGTCTTCACTTGGGTGGAGACATCTTCACATAGGCATCTAGAGTTAGATGAGATGACTCCTACTTGTGACAATCTTGATTAAAAACTCGTCATTTGCCAGGACACGGGAGGGAACTGACCCTCAAGCGCCTCCGTACACAGAGTAGAAAAAACCCAGTGCTGACTCAGCTGCGTCTGTTCACAAATGGGGATCTGCTTTTTCAATCAAATACAATGCAAGCCAACAAAACGAGGCTGGGGTATCCCACGCATAGCCTTTCCTTCACAGAGGAGACGTGGACAGAGGCCAGGACTCACAGGATGGAGGAGCAGCTGGGAAGATGCTGCAGTCTCCAGGCTTGCTCTCCTGAAGTTCCCGCTCCCCTGTCTGCAAACCTGCCCCAGACTAAGACCCAAGCTATGGCTGCCACTGCACTGCCTCTTCTTGAGCACTGAGGACGTGAGCTTGGCCTTGGCGTGGTGTGAGCACCTCAGGTGTGCACCGTGCGAGCTGGATGCTGCCTGCAAAAAGACTGCCAAGATGTCACCTTTAAGGCAAGAAAAACCCAACAGACATTTAACCATTTTATTGCCATTAACCTCAACAGACATGAACGTACATCTGTGTAAGCCTTCCCACAGGTATCCAGCTCTGACCATAGCCAGTGACCTCAGCTACACTTCTTCATCCAAGGCAGCCAGTGGAGCATTTGGTATAGGCAGTACAATCCTGGGAGAAGGTTCCTGTGGTGGCAGAGTGCCTGGGAAGGGGTCCTCATCCACGTGCTGCACGTAGGCTGCTGCCACCAGTCTGTTCCCATGGGATAATTCGGACAACAGTCCTTTCTGCATGCAGTCTCTGGCATCAACGGTTCTGCTACCACATGCTGTTGGAAACAGCAAACGAAGGCACAAGAAACTATATTTACTCCCTACTTTCAATATTACTCTGTGGAGATATTTAATAACAGCTGGTCCTTATAGAGTGTCTGCCTTTTGTAGCCTTGGTTTGATGAGCTTCTCTCCCCGTATTTGGGAAATGCTGCTTCTTGTGCGTTTTGCTTTTAGCAGTGTGATAGAGTCGGCTTTACCTCCCTGAGCCCGATAAACTGAGTGACTCAGAAACCTGCAATCTGCTTCAAAACAAAGCATTTAAGATAAAACATATAAGCAGTAATGGAGCTGCTCGGCTCAGGAGTATAAATGCTAGAGGGTTACTCATGTACTCAAAAACCTTCTAACCTTTCTTCAGCTTTTTTTAACCCCTGCAAGCCCTGGGCAAGGCAGACTGCAAATAAGAGCTGATGTGTTATTTCAGATATGCTTCCACTCCAGCGTGCAAACCCCAGAGCTGGGAAGTGGAAGGAGCTCTGACGCCAGCACCGTGCAACAAAGATGATGCGGAAGGGGGAGAGCTGAGCACTCGCTCTGCAGCCTCCAAAGTGATCTTATTTCTGCTGGTTAAACAGGTGCCAGCTTCTGAGGGGATTATATGTCATTGAGCCTGTTGGCTACGACAAGTAATTATCTCCAGCAAGTTTTGCCTTTAGATTTGTGGTTCAGAGGGCATACCAGGAGTGCCATCATCCAGCACCATGTGTAGCAATTTGTCCCCACTTGGATTTCCCTGTTCCCCAGCACATCCCACCCTCTGCCAGCTCAGGCTTGCACCCAGCAGACCTGCAGGTTCTTCCAAGCAGCATGGGCAGGGAGCACCAGCGCTCCAGTGAAGCCTCAGGGATATTTCCAGCAGGAACCAATGAGAACAAGCAGCAGCTAAAATCAGCTCAGCATCCAAACAGCAGCCTGCCTGAGCTTCCTATTCCCACAGCTGGATGTTAGGGTAGCAGTTTTGCCATGGCATGCTCCTCCAGCTGAGCTTCATGGGGTGCACATGCCAACGGGACCCCGATCAGCTGCAGCCAAGTCCAGAGGAAAAAAATATTTGCTGCAGCCTGACATGGGAGAAATTCCAGGGGAGAGCAGCCAGAGGACTAAGCAGTTTTGTAATCCAGCCTCAAAACCAGCACTGAAAATGTTGTATACCTTCATAAAAATTAACGGCTGACCCTCATCGAGACTACCAGGAACAGGTGAAAAGCAGACCCAGGCAACTGAAAGAATTGAGGTAATTGAGAAACACATGGAGAATGACAGAAAAGACTAGAGATGAGGAAAGAGACGATGAGGGGAGTTAATAGAAAAAGTAAAAGGTGTGCTGGCAAGCAGGTATTGGAGCCGGGGTGCCTGGCAGCCAGGCTGGATGCATTAGCATGGAAGTGACCCTGAGGCTCCGGACTCACAGAGCTCAGCTCACCTGAAGCCAGGACAGGCTGAGTATTAGGGATACTGAGTATTCCTCTGTCACAGCACCAGTTAAGCACTGGGAAGCACTGCCCTCACCCAGACAGATGCTAGAGACCCCCCAGCCGAGGTTCCTGTGGAGGTATCCCAACTGGGATTGGAAGCTGGATGCTGTCAGGGAGGAGAGGGTGGATGGGATGGATCCTGCTTGGCTCTCTTCCCTCTATTGCTATCATCCTGCCCCCTCAAGAGGCTGGCAGGCTGCATCAGCTCCTCCAAACCTCTGATCCCCCAGAGTAACTCAGGTGGAGCCAGGCACATGAATTGACATCACCACCATGGACAAAGAAGGGAGGTGAGGCTTTCCAAGCCTCAGAGCCAGGTTGTATGCAGGATCAGATCAAATCTGGAGCTAATCCGCTGTCAGGCAGCCAAGGGGAACGCCACGTGGAAGAGCCATAGACTGTGCAAGCCAGTAGCAAGAGTGGGAACCCTGTGAAGTCCCAGCACACAGCCTGGGGTTTAAAGGATGCTGCTGTTCACAAGCAAATCATCGCATGCTGAAGACAGTAATTACAGTAATGAACTCCTCCATCACTGTGCTGCTGTCCTTTGGCCAGTTTGCAGTAGATTCCTTAATTTGCTGCACTCCCAGCTTTAAAGGAGGATCCCAAAGGCAAGAATAATTAACAGGGAATGTTAAATTGAAGAGGGTTGAATCATAGGAAAATACAGAAAATGAAGATGGAGGGCATGATAAAGGTCTTCAGGGTACTGCCAAGAGCTGCAAGAAGGAAAGAAAATCCTTCCCTCTGTTACACCTCTACTTTTTACCATCGCCTTGAAATATTTTGTTCCTGAGGATAGAGGAGAGCTTGGGTCTCTGAATAACAGCACTGCCAAGCTGCCTTGGTCTGCAGGGACATGAGAATGCAGCTCTCTTAAATAACAGGAGTTGACGCCAGTTGTGAATAGCTGAGTGATCGTGGCTTCAGCCGTCACAGCAGAGGATCTGATTTCAAATGAAGCCCCATTCATCCATCCAGGGCCCATCATAAGGCTATTAAGGGAGCATCTGTCACAAAACCACAATGGCTTTAAATGCTTGAAAAAGGGCACAATAAAAATAAGCCTGCTTAGCTTATATACTTTGCTCTGGGTGATGTGATTCGTGCAATTCTTTAGGAAAAATGAATGATAAACATGATGGGTAGCCAAAATACCTGATGTGAGTGGCATGAGGTTTGTTTCTCACTTTAGCATAGAGTTTGGTTGTCTGTTTTTCCAGGCTAGTGGAGTAGGCCTGAAAGCCGGTGGCAATCAGTTTTCTCGGGTAGCAGAGTGCACAGCCCCAGCTCCAGAGGCCTGGCTCAGAGCACTCCCTCCAGGACACGGATGGAAAGCCTTTTCCTGCCTTCTGATGCAGCAGGGAAAGCATCGCCAGTGGCAGGATAGGTTGGTGCATTCAGGCCAAGCAGGATGTGCTTTGGCAAGGCATAGGGGGAAGTGTGCTCACTACCCAGTTGGTGTGATTGGGTTACTCATCAGGACTAAATCCACACTTTTTTAAAAAAAAATTGCATTTAGCTAAACTGAAAGAGAAAGTGAAGCTTAGACATCATGGCTATCTGTGAATGGTTCCAGTTCATACCTTCTTGCACTCAGTAAACTCATACTCACCAGAGACAACAATGTCTTTTCCTTCCCTACAACTGCACAGCTCCTCTTACTACTCTTTATTTTCTGCAAGCTGCATTGGGCAAAGCTGCCATCCTCTGGCTAGCACCTGAACGGGTACCCTCCCAGCCTGTCCCTGGCATGTCACCTCCTGCCCCGCTTCCTCTTTGGGTGGCATCCAGGCTGCCAAAAGTACAGAGATCAAAAGACAAGACCACTGCTCATGCACAGACCTGCTTTATTGCATTCACAGTATATTAAAAGCATCTCGTGTACATTAGATTGATGCTCTTGGGGCTAGAGGTAGGCATTTCTGCCCTGTAAAGAACATCAAACCCCCTTTAAGAGGAACTGGAGTGCCTGTGTGCAGCTCAATGGCAGTGAGAAAGACTTCACTATGTAATGCAGCTCTGTGTTTATAATTCATATTCAACTGTAATCCAAATTCCTCTTTTCTTTGTAAATTATATTTAGTTGGGCTGAGTTGTTTTGAAAATTGTCTTGAAAGTGGATGAAAAAACAGATTGTGGTCATATGGGCACAGCTGTTCCATTCCTCTACAAAAGCATTTCATGCCGAAAGACAGGACTTCCTACCCAAAGTTTCAGCCCATGGAGGCACTGCCTATGTTCATAGATTTTAAGCCTAGAGCAGAATAAGGGTAAATATTTTAAAACTATCCAAGTGTTTTAGAAAGCTAAGTTTCCCCTCTACCCCCCAAAAAACCCTGATTTGTACTCCCAGACTATCACCATCTAAGCGGGCCCCTGGATTTTGTAAAAGCGCTGCATCTCCTGCAGTCCCAGCCCTATGCTGGGTTTCAGACTGAAGCAGTGACTCACTCAAGCAGATTCACCTCCCTTCATTTGAGCTGACTGAAAGCAAGGCACCTCGTTGGAGCAAGCTGCCCTGTCTCCCTCCTTTTCCAGCAGAGACAGAAGCGTCTCCCAAAGGTGACTTGACCTGTCTGTTCTGGGAGCGAGACCTATATGCTCCAACCTCTTATCTGAATAAACCCTTACAGAAAAGCATGTGTGTGTACAGCATCCAGCACAATAGACCGATTGTGACCTTCATCCTGCAGGGAATAAAAATAGCAAGTAATATTAAAGCTGTGTATTTTCACAGATAACAATCAGAGCTCACAACACATGCACACTTAATTTCCTGCTTTCAGTTCACTATCAGATTTTATGCTTAGGTCAGTGGGCTTTGTTAATGTTTCTTTTTCCCCAGAATAGGAATTATTTTCCCTTTAACTACAATACATTCAGCCATGAAAAATGAGTTTGAAAAAGATTAATAGGAAGCTGAAGGATTCATCTGAGATTGAGAAAGATTATTGTATGTCTTACTCTTATCTGTTTTCTTTTTCTTTTCTCTTCTTCTCTTAGCTACCTAGACAGCTTAGATCGAATCGGAGCTGCAGACTACCAGCCCACGGAGCAGGATATCCTCCGAACCAGGGTCAAAACAACGGGCATCGTAGAAACCCACTTCACGTTCAAAAACCTCCACTTCAGGTTAGTCTAAAACTGCACAGTAAATTTGCAGGNGCAGAGGACATGGCATTCTGGGGGGCCAACAATATGCAACGTTTGGCAATCTTGTCTTGAAAAATGACTGCCTTTAAGATAGGAGCTCATAGTGCCTTCTTCCAAAGCAAACGACACCGCTTTGTTGGGAGGTATAATATGAGATTGGCCCAAAGTCTGATCAAGCTCATAAATGTAAAAATATTTGACCAAATCTTTTCTCTGAAGTGGGTCTGTCACATGTGGTTAACACTGCATATTGACCCTCATGATGCCAGCCAGTAGAGAGAAGAGGGCATGAAGACAGAAAGACACACAGAAAAGTATTTAGAGCATATAAAACTCAAGAGTGCGCCGTCTCCACCTCCGCAGACCCAGCATGCTGCTGAGGCTCTCCTACAAATCCCCACATCCCTAGCTGTAACTGCTCCTCCTGGTCCTCCTCGGCTCCAGGCTCTGGAGAAGACCAAACCAGTAGTGAAAGACCTGTTGCTTTGTGTTTGGAGCCTTCCAGGGACCATATGGTCAGAAAATGCCAAAAATGCTAAAGTTTCCCCATAACTAAGAAAGTGCAGGCACTGATGGTTCTCTCCTGTGCCACAGGCTCTTCGATGTTGGGGGCCAGCGGTCAGAACGCAAGAAGTGGATTCACTGCTTTGAGGATGTCACAGCGATCATTTTCTGCGTCGCGCTGAGTGGCTATGACCAGGTGCTCCATGAAGACGAAACCACGGTGAGTCTAACCGGGTCTTGGGAGGCCCCAACACTTCTTTATGGGATACTGCATAGCCAGCAACTGCTCAGAGATCGCCAAATGCTCACTGGGGTGCTACAGTTAATGTGCTTTTGTCACCCCGCCTTGACTCTGAAATCCTGGGGAGATTTGTCCTCCTCGGCACTCTTCAATATCAAGTCCTGCACGCCCAGGTAACGCTGCCTTGCACCAGTAAAGTTGCAGTGTTTTATTTGTCCTTTCTAGCTGACCTGTGTGTTTTCAAAACATGTTAATGGGACCCTATATCTGGAAAGAGGATATATAGCTAGGCGGGCTTTTAAAACAAACATAAGGAAGTGGTCATGCCGTGGTGCAGAGGTGCAGGATGGCTGTGCACACACGAGGCAGGCTTGGACTAGGAGTTTAACTTCTTAATTCAGGCTACAGAAATTCATTTTCCTGAGTGAGACTGGAACTGTTTGATTCCTCAGGTAATTTGCTCTAGGAGAGCTTTTATGACTTCCCACTGTGACATTAGGCTCAAAATACCATCTGGAAATAAAGCTAGTGAGAAGCTGTGTGCTCCCTGGTATTAGAGTGCAATTAATACAAGTGAATTAAATACACAGAAAGGATGCAAGAAGACTCATTACTGTCTTCTAGCCTTTCATTCAGTGTGTTGGGGATGCAGGCTTTTGGGACTAATGACGACTGCGGCAAGCACCCAGTTGCATTTGTCTAATGAAAAGGAATTGGAAGCCATACTCAGACTTTGGTAATGATTTCATCTGTGCCCAGTCTGCGGCAGCATGGAGGGCTCACTCCTGCCAGCTCTGTCTCTCTGAGGGTCTTTATTCTCCTGCTGGTACAGATGTCAAACTTGCAGAAAGCTGTTGACGAGGAAGGAATCGAGGGAAAGATTGCTGTTAGGTATCGGTTATCTCCTCACAAAAAGAGTGACGCTGTGGTTTTGAGCCTCTTCCAAGCCAGGTTTATGAACTCTGGCAAACTGTTTGATGAAGTCACCTCATTGTTTGGGTCATATTGATGCCAGAATTCAGGGTTGCATTAACATCATGACTATGTCCCTCCAGACTGACTGAGACACCCTACACCCTCTCATGTCCACTTACTTATAATCCTCAGTTGTCACCTCCCTCTGACCCTGGCCGTGATATGCTCAAAGATGCTCAGTCCTGTAGGATTTACTGGGAAGGAACCAAAATCTCCTGACGTGATTTGAAAAACCTAGCCATTAGCTCAATGCCATAGAGCTCTGCAACTGTCAGGTGAAACACACCCAGGAGATAAAGAAGAATAAGCAGGGAGAGGGCAGACCCAGGAGGCAGGGAGCGAAGCTGTGATCTGAGCAGAGAGCAGGGTGCTCTGTAGGTATAACTTGGGCTGTGACACCCAAACCGTGAAGCCAAAGGCAGCCTTTAATACAGGTCACCTTTGGGTGCCAGTCTACACAAGCCAGAGCCTCTGATTCAAAGCCACAGAGCACAAAATGGAAGGGCTTGAATGCCAATGCCATTTTTTAAATGTCAGCCTTAACTCAGCTCCTCTGAGATGGAGGTTACAGCATCTCTCCTGGGGATACTGAGCTCTGCCAGTGACTGTCCATCACCCAGTAGCATGCCAGTGATGAGCAGGGTGCCAGCTCAGCCTCCCCCTTGAAGCACCCTGCTGCAGAAACCGGGATTTGAGCAGCTCCAATTTTGCTCTTGTGTCCGGAAAGCAGGCAAGCCTGCACTCCAGTGCAGCGCTGACATTTGCTTGCTGTTTCAATCCCTTTTCATAAAGCTTTTCTGGGGATGCTGAGCAACAGGAGGGCAGAAGCAGCTGCTGTTCATTTACACATTCGGCGTAAACGGGGAAAGGATTCAGCATCGCCACAGTCGTGCCTGCAGGACGCCCCCACCTAACCCAAATAAACAACCCTGAATGAGGTCAATGCAAATAGGAAAAAAATGACAGTGTCGGATCCTGTCTGCCCTATTATACCCCCCGCACAAATGGCAGGTGGAAAATGCAGTGCCCACAGACTCAGTCCTCTCCCAGCTGAACCCTCAAGCACTCAGTCTCCTCCCTGCTAATGTAGTTCCTCTCCAAAAACTCAACAGTAAAAGCATCATCTCTTCAGTCAGCTGATTTGCCGTCTGTCTGCATCCGTCACATCTGCTGGCTTTAATGACGTAAATCAGCCTTTATTGCTTCTCACTTGGAAAACACAAAGAGGAGGCAGCTGAGAGAGTGAGCTGGATGCTGTTCCTCCATCTTCATTTTCTATAGAGATGCTTACTACGGTCCAGGCACTTCCAGCTGTATTAAGCCACTGAAGGTTTGGGAGTTGTACAGATATCTCTGTGAATATGAAAAGACTTACAGAGCTTTCATTGCTGGCACAGAGCCATGAGAGGCAAAGAGCCCTACTGCATCTCAGGTGCCCCAAAAATGATTTGCAAAGATGGTGCATAGGGAGAACAGCTTTTCCCCGTGTACTCAGCACCCTGTTGACAGCAACCACAGGTTTTCACAGGGGCTTTTTGCACTTCTTTAAGTCAAACCTCACTTCACGTGGGTGAAACTGCAGATCAGATAAAGACAGCCTAACATGGAGCAGGGGCTCGCCTTGTTAAGCTCAGTTAGTGCAGGAGCATTGGGATCAGTATAACTACACTGATCAGGGTAGGGTCAGCTTGTCTCACTGAAAGAAGCTCGTGAACAACAGGTTTACTATGAATTCTTTCAAACGAGGCTGAGTAAAAAGGTGGTTAAACAAGGCTGGATGAAGCACCCACTGACCCATCTCTGCCCTTAAAAGTAAAGCACAGCTCTATGCTTATGAAGAGTGTTTTTTGTGGTGTACTGCGCTCTTTGTTTTAAAAGACTGAGCACCCATCCTCCTGCAGCAGCTGAAAAAGGGCTATTATGTGCAAAGCCATCACTACCTAAGACCAGACAGTCTTCTATAAGGAATGTATTTTCTCTCCTGTTCCCTGCCACAAAGAGCAACACTGCAGGACTGAAGGAAAGCAAGTACTTCTTTATGTCTGGATCAGAAAGACATAAATAAAATAAAGAAAACTTTCTGCATCTGTGATTTCTAGGTCCATACACCTATAAAGACCACGCTTTGCATAGAAACCCCTGGTGCTGTTGAATCCAGCCTCTCCCATTGCCCCAAACACCTTCTTACAGTGCTGTTGGCAGAGCTAAACTGCTTCCCTGCATGACCGGCTCCCAGGGGAGAGGAGCAAACCTACAGGGAAATTCAAGCAGTGCCTTCACAGTCCCATTGCTGCCGGCCACAGCCCACAGCTCACAAGGCAAAATGACACCCTCTGCCCAGTCCATACAACTCACAAGACTCTTCAAGGTATTACATCTGCCTCTGCATCTGCCTTTACCAAGTGCATCACAAGGAGCTGCAGGGCGTTCTGCCGTATTTGTACACAGTGGGAACATCCTGCTTTAGCTGACTGAACAACTCCATGGATTATGTCTTTGCATAACGAGGCTATTTTGTCTCATTTGTGACTTATCTTTATGTTTCATAAGCTGAGGTTACAGGAGGAAAAGCCTCAGATCTGTAATCTGGGAGGAGAGAGGGACAGTAGTCATATGAATCAGTAAAACTGGAGAAGACGATTAACAAAGGTAGATTGCTTCAAAGGTAGATTAGAAGTTGTTCCTTCTAAATGGAATTCCTAATGCAATTTAATAAAAGACAGCAATGGCATAGGACCTGTTGTGGGAGCCGAGACTATCCTCTTTGGTTTTTTCCTCACATATTCAAAGGACTCATGGCAAGAGAGGGAGATGTTCATGCTGCACGTTGCTGCCTGAAACTAAGATATTTAGGTCATCCATATCTAGCCAAGACATGCAAATATCGTTCATGTCCCCATTGCTGAGCATGGGATGGGTTGAAGGCGCTGTGTTGGTGACCCTTGGTGTGCATTAGTGTTGGCCTCTTGGTTCGTATTTCATTGCATGACCTGGTTAGTGTGCTCTTTCTGCTGTCATTGGGCAAGGAAAATTGAATTGCAGTGCTCAGAAATTGCCTTGGAGCGACAAAGCAAGTGGAAGTGGCTTGGACATCTTAGGAAATATAAGCAGGAGCAGGAATATGGAGTTTCAGTGCTTAGGATAACCATCAGTGTCCTTATAGTTCGCATGACAGTTAGCACTTAATCACCAAGGAAAAGAAAAAAGATTGACTTGTCTGTGTGTTGCAGAAATAACCAGGTCTCCTCCCATGCGCTGGTAGAAAAAAGATGGGGTTTATGGGTGTGTTTCTGCCTGGACAGAGTCTTGGCTGCAGCATCCTTTCTCCCTCACACTCAGTAGAAATCTGCTTGCCCTTCACATCAGCGGTAGGAGCACTGTTGTGCAATGACATATGAACTCAGCTATAAGCAATTCTGTCTCTTGCCCTGCACAGGAAAAGTTAACTGGACTTTTAATTTGTATGGGCGAGTGGTTATTCCTCTGTAACGTGGCTGATGGCGCTGCTTTCCTTGTCGGGGTGTAAAGCATTTGCAGGCATAAAGATTTAAAATACTGATTTTGAAATAGAAAGTGACATTTAGAAGCCAATGTTTCAAGAGCCCTCCCTTAATGATAGACCCGACATAAAGTAGGAAAAAACAGCACAATGGGTCCAAAAGCAGGTAAAGTAATTTATATCACTTCATATGAAAGTAGTAGAAGTGTGATCTTTAATGCCTCCTAGCAGAGTGGGCATGTCTGCTCCATCACAGCAGCACAGGTGCTCCTGAGAGGGGCCCTGGGGAAGCTTTAAGGAACTAAAGGGGTCTTTCACTGTGGATTTACTGGTAGGAGGGGGATTATTTGGGGACCTTAACTTCTCACTCCTCCTTTAGCAGCAGCCTGTCTTTTTACTGCCTCCCCATCTTCACATCTTAGCCAAGGCCTGCCTGAGCTGTTGGAGGTCTCCTACAAACATCTATTAAACTAGTAACAGTTGGCAAGGGAAAGAAAAGGGAGGCAGCGAGTCATTCCCGATGTTAGTGGGCACAGGGATGGCTTGCATCCATGTGTAGGCTCCTGGGAGCCCTCCTGGGATATGACAGCACTTCCCGTGTGGCACCAAGTTACGGCAACAGGAGCGTCCATACCTGCTCGCTGGCATATTGCTCTGCACCTTTTCTGCGCATTAAAAGCAGTTCCTTGCTTTTGAATTATGTCTTCTCCTCTTTAGTGATGGGGAAGTAAAAGGTGAATTTTAAGACTAAAACCTTTCCCAGGTAAATAAGGAAGAGTGGGCAGAGTGGTGGTTATATTTGCTCAGCTAACCAGCAGAGCTGGGGGAAAAAGCAACATGTAGAGACCAGAAAGCTGGGTCAGGCAGCCTTAGGGAGTGTCAAAACCTGTTTCTGGAATTTGAAAGGAATAGAGGATTTTTACTGTAACTCTTATTTTCTACAGGGATGTATTGGTTTGTGCTGTGTGTATATTCTGGTTACGACTGGAGACTAAGAGTCACTGTTTCTTGGGAAAACACTCATTTCCTAACAGGTATTAATGCAAATTAATCAAACCATATAAGTGAAGCAGAAGTATTTCTGTAGGATCCTCATGTAGTCTTGCTGCTGTAGGAAAGTCAGCTTCACCTAACGGCAAAGCCCAACTCAGAAGAAGTCCTCAGCTTCTATTTCTTAACCAAATCCAATGTCACCCATCACCCTTCCCATGCCATGAGGCGCAGTTGCACACCGCTGCTCCCTGCTGGGGCTGCACAGCATGGTACAGGGCTGGCGAGGTGCAGCGTGGTAAGTATGGTGACCTCCAGGCTGATGGCTGCTGCAGATGAGGTATTGGTTTAACCCTCGAGCAGCATTCATGTGTTTCTCCGTGCTTTTATTTTAAATCAGCAAGGGTGATAAAAATGTCATTAAAAATGTTTGGTGAGGGACCCTGCTTAATGAACGGTTAATTATATTTGCTTTCTGTTCCCCTGACCACCCTCCGCTTTCTTCTCTCCTCCCAAAGGGTTTGGGTAGCCAAGGATCTCCTGTACAAAACCTTTGCAGGTTTCTACATGATTACAGTTTTGACACCACCAGTAGCAAAGAGGAGTTTTGCTCTTGGGCTCCCACAGCAGCCAGTACAAACTGGGTTAGCAAAAAACAGCACACAGACATGGGATGATCCAGATAAGCCAACGTCTTGCAACTGAGACCAAATAAGTAAATGCATTTTTACATTTGTACACGATCACATCTTCCCCATGTGTTGGTACAATGCATAGTGGGGAGGTGCTTGGTGATTTCAAGTCTGGTAGAAAAGCCTGTGCTATACGGTACAGCAAATTGCGTGCGTTCTGTTTCACTCTGAGTTGGATCGGATGTTTCCTTCATCCACAGAGCCACTTTTATCTAAATAAAACATTCAGCAGCAGCTAAAGTATATCAATGAAAAGGAAAGTGTTAATCAATAAGTGCTGGGCTCAATTATGCTGCCAGTGCAGGCGTGAAATGGAGCGGGAGAGGGGTGAAAGCCCCCAGCTGTCTCCTGCACCACTCCGAATTGCCAAATCCGGGGAGGGAACAGGCTGCACCCACCCCAAAAAACCCTCCGGCAATGAGACCGTGCAGCCCTGTTCTCTCTAGCATATCTCCTGCGGTTGCTGTAACCAGTCTCGTATGTGCACTAGCGGGTTTGGGGAGTGCTGTCCCAAGGAGATGCCACTGGGAAAAGCCGAGGAGCCGGTCTGGTCTGTACCATGCTTTGCCTTTGATAATCCCCTGACTCTTGGGTGTGCTTCGTCCTCACTGCGCCTGCTCTCTCCGCTACCCGGCTCCCGGCTGAGAGATGGCCACGCGACCGGCGTGCGCACTCCGGCGTCAGCCTCGCGCGCCAAACATCGCCAGCCTCGGCACCTTCACAGCTTTTCCTCGTCCGTCTGACCTTATCTAGCCAAACAAAGGCCAAAAAATGAGCATTTGAGAGACCAACCAAATTTGGCAGGTATGAAGCTTCTCTTGAACCAAGAAAAAAAAAAGAAAAAATGAGTTGAGAGTTGAAAGCAGCAGGGAACATGATACTTGGTTGACTTTGCCGTGAACTCTTTCCACCACCATAAAACCATGTGGCGGACTTTACAACTCTCTAACTGGTCTGCTTTCTTCATTCGTCTTATCTCTCTCCTTTCCTGTGTCGTTTTCTTGCATGACCTATAACCAAAACGCTGGCTTCTCGCTATGCGTCCATTTAAATGTATGGCTCTTCTGCTGGCGAGTAGCTAGTGTTCTTCTAGAGGCATGAGCTAACATCACTGGTAGCTGCCTGACTTCTAGTCTGGTTGTTCTTAGATGCCCTTCTTTACGTTTTTGCTTTTTATACTATTTCCTCTTCCTTTTTCACTTTGTTTCCCTCTCTGCCAGACGCTTTCTGTTGAGCCATCTTCCAAGAGAACTAAAAAAAAATAAAAACAAAACTAAAAGCCCAACAACAGACAACAACACTAAACAAAATAACAAAACCAGGCAAAGGTCACGGCAAGGTCATTTCCAAAATTATGTCACCTTGATATCTGCTTCCAACTCTAGATTAATTCAAGGATCTACCAGTCCTTGGTTAATGTATCCAACCAGTTGTGTACCACACACACTCGAGAAAGTAAAAAAAAAAAAAAAATTAATGAAAACGTTTTAGAAAATCTGCATGAGCTACACCGACACATAAATCTGATCAAAGGGCAAAAGTAACTCCCCATCCATGCATGGTGCATGATGATTTCTATGAGCTGGGATCCTGTAAATTATATGCTATGCAAAATCAAAACAGCTCTGTATAGTTAAATGCCCTTAAGTTACTAACTGTATGTCAAATGTTATAGGGATTGTATCTGTGTATGTATACGTTCAGCTCTATGTATACATAAATTTATTATGTATGCTGTAGCTTTTCTTTTTTTTTGTTTTCCTGCTTAATTTAGTTGTTTTAGATTTCCCTACATGTTGAACGTCCCCAAGTCACTGTCTTTGGCCTGATGTGATCTCTCCTTTCTGTTGCAGAACCGTATGCACGAATCACTGAAGCTTTTTGACAGCATCTGCAACAACAAATGGTTCACAGATACATCTATCATCCTCTTTCTAAACAAGAAGGACATATTTGAAGAGAAAATTAAGAAATCTCCACTGACTATCTGCTTTCCTGAGTATACAGGTAATGAGAATTCTGGCAGTGCAGGACTGTGTAGCAAAGGAATCACAGAGCGTTTCCCATCCAGGCTGATACTGTGGTGTATCACAGGCAATGAGGCTAAAGATGAATAGCTAGAGCTCACATTTGCTTCCCTTGCAAGTTTTATTTCAATAAATGCCATAGGATCACCCCCACCATGTTTAGTGGTCCACTTAAAGCATGAGGATGACTTAAACCCAAGTTGTCTGCTGGCAAAGGGCCACCACCACCAAGCAGGGTGTTTCATCTCTGCCCCATGGGCAGTTTCGCTGCAGGTGTGAGGCTGGCAGCACACTCCCTAAACCCGTGCTCTGGCTCCCAGCATTGCTCAGGAATGTGAACCCTCTTGCAGGGCTCTCAGAAAGACACAATGAGCTTAACCATTACAAATGGATAACTGATCTGTGAGAGACCAACACATGGGGTTTGTTAGGCTGTCCTCAGCTGGTTTCCAGCTTTGCTGTTTCATAACCCATCCCATTTCCCTGTGGGTCCTGGCTGACCGCAATGAGGATCCCTCTGTGGTTCCTGGCCACTAGCCCACTGCCAGGCACCAAGGGGCTGCAGGATCAACCCTCCAGTGTGCAGACAGCAGGTCCCACAGCTTGGCTGTTTCAGCTCAAGCTGTACATTTTTATCCCATTAGTTTAGGAGGGCCCCAGTTTCACTCTCAGGCTTGCTGACATCAGGCATCTGGACATGAAAATGCTTCCAGTCAAATGTAGCTAGAAAACAAGGCACTTGATTTTCTCATGCACTGGCCACCCACAGCTCTTAACCCATAGTGCACAGAGAGAAGAGCCACAGCAAGCCATGCCCTGAACTTGGCTGGGGAGAAGGAGACCTTGGTGATACCTTGAGATCAGAGCAGAGGCTCTGCAAGAGGGCAGCGTGCAAGAAGCCCTCGCTTCTGCTGGCTGCCTGGCATCTGACCTGCTAATGATGAGAATACATCACCCGTGCAAAGGCTGCAGCTGCACCCTGCCGCTTCCCGCTGTATCTCGCCAGCTTCCACAAACCTTCATTACCATTCCAAGACAGCATAAAAATAAACTTTTATCGTCATGAATTATTTAAGCTCACTGGAGACATCCAGATGAATCAAGCCGACAGACAGAGAAGCAGATCTCTTTGTCAGGAAACGTAGTCGTGAACCAGCAGTACCAAGAGTGTCACATTTCTGGGCAGGCCAACAAATTATTAACCAGAGCTTCCTATCTCTGAGCACTTGATTTTTCACTGTGAATAGGCAAAAGCAATCCATCATTGCTGCTTTGGGCTGAATGGTCTATGACCATGGAGCTGAACAACTCCATCTGAATTCAGAAGAACAGCTGCAGGCTTCCTCTCTGGGGAAGGTTTGGGTGTTTGTCACTACCAACACGTTTCAGCCACCTACTCATCCACTTGGTCCAGACAGAACCAACATAGGCCTGACATGTTTGTCTAAAAAGATCTAATAATGGAACTCTCAGTCTTTACAGTTGAAAGCTCACAATAATGCTAACTCCAAATTTTTCTGGTTGCAAATTAGATTGCTGCTTGCCATCATTTTGGACAGCTTGTAAAGCAGCTCATCACCATCCTTGTTCTAGCAGCACTTCTATATACTGGAAGATTTTTGTCATGCCCTCTTCCCTTTTCCCTTTTCTCCATGAAGAAAACCTTCACCTTTCACTTCTTTCTGATTGCATTTTGTGGACCTGGTTTTGTGGATCTTCACTGATATCTCCCAGTAACCCCACTCTGAAATAATACTCTTACATATCCCTGATGGCAGAGAGACTGGAACAAGAAGGAGTGTCGGTTTAGGTATAACTTTTCCTTCCCAAGCTATCCCAGCCCAAGAGAGGAGTTCAGTGGGGGAGGCAGACCCTCATACACACGTAGCAAGCTCTCAGCTGACTGTGCAGAGGAAAACAAATATCACTTGTTTCTGGAGTGCTTCAGCCCCAGGTGAACCAAACCAGTCCTCCCTAAATCTCAGAGTACCCCAGAGATGCTCTGAATTCCTTCAAGGTGCTGTTCTGGAAGCTGGGAGTTATTACAATGCCCGAGACCCTCCACAGACCTCTTGTCTCTCTCCGCCATCGGAGAGGGATAGAAGTCTGAAGGCTGAAAGTCCTTCCTCTGACCCAACAGGGATCTGAATCAGAGGTGAAGACTATCTCACCCCAAGGCATTCCGCAATGCCATTAAAAGTTGGAAGTTAGCTTGTGTTAACGTTAAGTCCAGATTTTAGACCCAAGCACACACTTAAGCTGGCTCGCTCCTGCTTTGTTGACCGCAGCTCAGAGGATGAAACTCTTGTGGCCTTGTGAAAAAGCAGCATTATTAGAATGTTGCCCTGGAGTTAAAAAGAATTATTTGATGAAAGCCTGTAAGTCAAACAAGTGGACTTTCAACATCACAAGTAGGTTCCGCAAAATGCTTTTAATAAAATGAAGTTTCTGATGTCCATTAGCTCTGCTGACAGAGAATTATTAGAAGACTGCATCCACAAATTTGCTTGCTGTATGCTGGAGCTCTGACTGTTTCCATCCCCTTAATTCACTCACGCTTTTAACTAATCCACAATACTTAGCAAAGCAGCAGCAGAATCCAGGGCATGCTTTAAACCAAGCTGGCATTAGTGATTCCCTGCTCTCCCAGAAGGAATCTGGCATGTAAATCCTCATGCCTTTGAACCACCAACTTCCCTTTCATAAAATACCCTGCTGGTGGTGCACAGCATGTGGAACTGTTCCCAAATTCTTTGCACACGTCTTCATACAAGAACCTGCTCCCAGCAAACATTTTGCTTATCTTATTTCAAGCATATTTTCAAGTCTCATGGTCTTCATGAGCTTGTGTCTTTGACTAGCAATGCACATACATGTAAGTGCAAGTGATTTCCCAGATCAGCTGCCTTCAACCACAGCAAATCTCAAGCCCAAGTAAGCTTCTCTCTAGCAGATAACAACATTTCCCATCAGTAAAGCATCATGGAGGGAGAGGGATCCAAGAGCATTAGCAGTGTTACCAGCGTAGAGCCCTCCAGGGCTCAGGGGACACTGGCAGTACCCAGCAGTGCTGGAGGGCTGCACTCCAGGTCAGCCAGAGAAACTGAGTTTATCAGACCTAAGCAGATGCCCAAGTAGAGCTCTGTGTGTGAGCAATGTCAAGGCTGGCCAGATGAGAAAGGATCTGCTCTTTTGCATGACTGCTCCTAAGCTTTTTTCATAGAATCATAGAAT
>VZTL01004318.1:0-10572 GCA_013400535.1 Scopus umbretta
CCTTAATGATTCTATTATTCTCTGATTCTATGAGAAGCTGAGGACCAGGACTGGTTCAGCATGGGGAAGACATGTCTTTAAGGGGATATGACAGCAGCCCCCCAGGGCCTATGGGAGTGTCATGGAGTAGATGGGGCCAGGTTCTTCACAGTTGTGCAGGGCAGAAGAACGTGAGACAACAGACATAAGCTGAAAGAAGTGAGCTTCACACTGGATGTAAGGAAATGCTTTTCCGCATGAAGAGAAACAGGCAGTGGAGCAGGTTGCTCAGAGAGGCTACATGGTCTCTGTCCTTGGAGGTTTTCCAGACATGACTGGAGACAGCGTGGAGCAACCCACTCTGATCTCAGAGCAGGAGGATGGATGTGAGACCTTTCCAACCCAAAATGCTCTGTGATCATATAATCACCTACTGCCACCTTGTTTGGGGCCGTGGATGTCTGTAATCAGTGAGAAAGAGAGAGGAATGTCATGCCTCTAAACATTAAAAGCTTGGGAATTATGGCAACTTCAGAAAGGAGAAAGGAATGACTAAATATTGGGGTGATAACGTTTGGGAATGAACAAACAAACAATGAAGAAGGATGGGGACACATGGACAAGGAGAAAATAAATGGAGATGATAAGAGGTGGGATGGGGAAATGAGTGAAGAGGAGTGAGATGGGAAGCAAATCCGTTGAGGGAGACAGAAGTCTGTAGCTAAAGGGAATTGGAAGATGCTAGCCATTGTGAAACAATTCATATTTCAGAGATGAAAGCCTCATTATCAGTTTGTCTTTGAGCTTTTCTTTTCCCAAACATGTATGGTAGAAGTGCCCTATCAGTGTCACTTGCAAGATCCAGAGTCTGTGTTAATTCCTAATTTTGTCTATCCTTATGAAAAAAATAGCACTATTGATTTCAGATTTTTATTTCAGGGCTACGGGATCCACCATCTCAACTATTAGTAATGGGTGGCAATATTTCTGGCTCAGAAAGCCTGGTAGAGTTCCCAGCTTTGTTGTTATCACAGCGTTCTATTGTCTGGAAAAAGGACAAGAATGTGTACAATATGTTATCTCTGAAAGCACAAAGTCTGGAAATATGAAAAAACAGACACTAGTTTTGTTTAATCTTTAAACATTAAGAAAAAAGTGCTATATATTTTAAATAACACTGTTTATGGGAATATATTTACATTAAAACAATGGGACTGGATATTGCTTTGTGAAAACATCTGATATTAACATTAGCTTGGGGTTATTTGTGTGACTGGATAAGCAAGCCTGGCACTCAAACCTTGTGGGAAGCTATATGTTCAAGGACCAGGTTTGGATTCTGTCACTTCTTCCTGATGGCGTTATCCACATAATCAGTAATGTTTAGTGGTAGCATAAAGTGTCACTTAGCTTTGAATAACTGTGAAAAAATCTGGCCTTTACTCAAATTGCATTGACTTCTACTTTAAATAGCAATCCCAATTCAAAGGTCTAAGCTAAAATAATTTGATTTTAAACTCTACAGCTACTTCTCTTTTGTTTCCCAGGAATGTTATTATATCACTGTTTTCAATGGTCTTGACATCTGCCATTCATATTATTTCATCATGATATACCATTACTGTTAAGGAAACACAACAATGAAAATGGACAACAGATAAGGGCTTGTGTAAGAGCTGCTAGCAACAGCCCCTGAAGCAGACAGAAGAAAACACTTAAGGGTTACCCAATATTTCTTGTGAGAATTCTAAAAACATACGCTATCCTTTGACGGCTGATACTGAAGATATATTTCAGATGTTTAGGAATAACTTCATTTGTGATAAATTGTTTGTTTTCTGTTCTATGGGGAGGGGAGTTCTCTAGTTTGTTCTTTGCATGATTTCTACTAAGTTAAAAAAGTCACAGACAAAGGCATTATTCCTTATTGAGTATTTCTGAGTACCCTACTTTAACATTTTAACCTTGTTTCAAGTGCTGAAATTTCTATCTGTAGGAGAGAAAGGCATTAAACACATACAATCTTCTATTATCCTGCATAACTTTGAGGTTTTGAAAAGGAAGTTAAAACATTCTTTGTTTTTAAATTTTTCGTAAGATAAAGCACCCAATATTAAGAACAGTTCTAGAAACACAAGGCAAGTAATACTATGAGTTAAAGCAGCTTATTGTGTATGATTTTCCCTAATTAAAGATCACATTCACAAAGATATGCACTTGTGCCTTCTCTCACAGCTCCTGCACAGAAGAGCAGGTATTTCTATGATGAGACACAACCTCTACACCACACTTCTCCCAACAGCTCAGTGTGTGCTCTCCTTGCAATTTGTCATCCTCCACCACAAAAAAGCTGCTTTCCCATTCACAGTTGGCAGTCTCCAGATCCCATCAGGTGTGTTCCGTCATGCCTGATGGTTTCTTTACAAGTTGTAATAACAGGACGGCTTAACGCCAAACAGCTATATCTGAACACATCAAATGTTACTCCAGTGCATTGGAACTAATCTGGGACCAATAAATAGAACTGACAAGAAGTTTCTAATTCAAGTCTTTGGGGTTTTTTTTTTTGTTGTTGTTTTTTTTTGAGAAATAAATTTATAAGAAACACTCAGTTTTTCAGGAAATAACAGCATCATTTCCCAAGATCTAAATTTCCTATTTGGGTTAAAAATGATCTTTGGGAAATGTCATGAGCTATTCATAGTAAGCAATACAAAAATTCTTATGAAAAAACAACCTCCAGCTGCAAACTATAGTCTAGTGCATTTTGAGTGTGCCATATTTGACACACTTCTCACAACCATTGGTCCTTGAAAAGAAGTATTCAGATAATTTGCATTATTGAGCTGTGATTAGGCATTTGGTGATCACCCTGTTTAAGTTTGTTCTGCTGCCCCTTTCTTGGTTCTCTGTCCACATCTCACCTGTCCCCTTCAGTAACCTGGAGAGGTACTTGTAAGGCCACTTAGGAAACATGAGTACACTGGAGAAGGAACCAAAAAAGAAAATTTATTCTTTAATTAGATCAGGTGCCCGTACAATTGAGCATATAGCCACCCTAACAGCTCAGCCATAATGATGAAGGGACTAGGAAAGAGCAAGCAGACTCTGATAGGGAAGATGCAATTCCTGCAGGAACTCCTGTAAAATAAATGCTTGTGTATCTTAGGCCTCAGATAACATGAACCCCCCATTTAAAACATTTGGCATATGCAAGAAATTGTAAATGGGTTCAGAAGTACAGTGGAACAAGCACACAGGTTTTCAAGGAGGTCTGGTAGAGAAGAGTTGTTTGAATTACAGTCGTGCTTCATAAGCTGTGATTACCACCCCAGCATTTGGCTTTGCTGGTCTGTGTCATTTATTCCTGTTAACACAACAGTCAGTATTCACTTAACAGTAAGAACCACTTAACAGAAACAAAATAAGATTTTATTTGTCATTTGAATATGCAGTTACAGCTGTGTAACATACTGTGTCCTTTCATTTGTTTAACAACAGTTAAGGATTAAAGTTATGTTTTGTTTTGACTTTTGCCGTGGCTTTGTGTATGAATGATAATCAGATGAACTGTGAGCTGAGTGATGATGACTCAAGCATTTAGTAGAAAAGTTTATGGGAATCAAAGCTCTGGAAAAAAGCCACCAGAGGAACCCGGAGAAGTGTCTTATTATGATAAAACTAGGGAAAATCTGCTTATTTAGAATTTTTTTGAAAAATCAAATATATATATATATGTATGTATGCGTATGTGCATGTGTGTGTGTTTAGGAAGAACATTCAGGTTGCAAATGTGCAAAATATGATATCTGTTGAGATGTGTTCATTTCATAGGAAGTATGCATCTTGCTTTTATAAGTCAAAGACAATGAGATTTTTGTGAAGCAAAAAGTACTCTCAACAAATATAGGTAACAAGAATGTACATTTCCATAATAAATCCACCACATAAAATTGATAAGTAGAAACAATAAATCCTTATTTTGATGAGCAAAAGCAAATCATATCCAGAGACTGCCTATTCCTGTCTGTATGATTGCAGGAGTTTGTTATGTTACTAGGTTTTTCTTTTTCATCTTGTAGAAACTACTTCAGGGTATCACTTGGCTGTTCTCAAGGCATGAGAAACTGCCCTGGCACTTATCTGAATTCAGAAGAATTAGATGAAGAATTAACTGAAGAATTATTTGAAGAATTAGGGAGATTGGGAAGGGAGGGCAGAAAGGGAAGTAGAAAATGAATATGTTTTTAGAGGGTGACTGATTTGAAGGCATGACTTTGTGACAGATGCTAGAGGAGCTGGGAAAGAAATGATGCTGTACTACAAAGAGATTATGGCTAAGAAGAAAGAAAAAAGTAGGAGCAATAGGGAAACACAGCAAATACTTCCTTATGGGTCATGGAATTGTTCCAAGGGCACTCCTTTGACTCTCTGACCTCTACAAAACCTAGATTTGCTATTAGCCCACCACAGAAATTTTCCATTAGGCCCTCCCTTGTTGTGATGGGTTGACCTTGGGTGGATGCCAGCGTCCCACCAAAGCCGCTCTATCACTCCCCTTCCTCAGCTGGACAGGGGAGAGAAAAATATAATGAAAAGCTCATGGGTTGAGATCAGGACAGGGAGAGATCATTCACCAATTACCATCACAGGCAAAACAGATTCAACTTGGGGAAAAAATGGATATAATTTATTATCAAACAAATCAGAGTAGGATAATGAGAAATAAAACAAATCTTAAAAACACCTTCCNAAATGTGTTATAACAGTGGCGCTACAACCATCACTGATGGGCTTGGCCTTGGCCAGTGGCGGATCCATCTTGGAGCCAGCTGGCATTGGCTCTATCAGACATAGGGGAAGCTTCTAGCAGCTCTCACAGAAGCTATGCCTGTAGCCTCCCTCACTGCCAAAACCTTGACACACAAACCCAATACACTTGTTTCCTCTACGTGTAACAGATTGGGTTTAAAGTGCAATTACTATGTTTGCATTCTTCTTTGGCAGTGGCATATTAACATTTATTCAGTTTTAATGCCTATAAAGTATAAATTGCCTTTTTGCTCAGGTTGTTTCCCCTTTTTACCTGAAGTTTTGCCAGTATTTAGGAGTGGAGAACTGTACTAACAGTTTATAATAATTAAACTCAAGCATACTCCAGCCAGTATGCAACATGTAATTAGCAAATATTTGAAGTTGTAACCTCCTCATTGACTGTGATAGCCAGAACACCCTCCAATGCTCTCTCCAGAACCTCACTTGTCCATATAGTGTAATAGGCTCTGCAGTGAGACTGTGCTGGTTTTGGCTGGGATAGAGTTAATTTTCTTCATAGTAGCTAGTACGGGGCTATGTTTTGGATTTGCGCTGAAAACAGTGTTGATAACACAGGGATGTTTTCATTATTGCTGAGCAGTGCTTACAAAGAGTCAAGGCCTTTTCTGCTTCTCACATCACCCACCAGCGAGGAGGCTAGGGGGGCACAAGAAGTCTGGAGGGGACACAGCTGGGACAGCTGACCCCAACTGACCAAAGGGATTTCTCACACCATATCATGTCATGTTCAGCATATAAATCTGGGGGAAGAAGAAAGAAGGAGGGATGTTCAGAGTGATGGAGTTTGTCTTCCCAGTAACCATTACATGTGATGGAGCCCTGCTTTCCTGGAGATGGCTGAACCTGCTCACTGATGGGATGTAGTGAATGAATTCCTTGTTTCGCTTTACCTGTTAAACTGTCTTTATCTCACTGGTTTTCTCACTTTTACTTTTCTGATTCTCTCCCCCATCCCACCAGGTGGGAGTGAGAGAACACCTGTGTGGTGTTTAGTTGCCAGCTGGGCTTAAATCAAGACAGAGATCCAATGATCAGGGAATATGGAGTGATGTGAACCAAAGGTAGGGTCTAGCTACCACAAATGTGGTCAATATGGGGTTGGCTGCTCCCTCTTTCACATGCACTTATTTTTTATACACGTGTTAAAATGAAGTCTTTTCACAGTGGCTTAAAATCATTCCACTTAACTTCAGGGACTTAACTGGAGGACCTACATGAAGTGCATAATTTCCTCATTCAAGTGCTTAGTTTGGGACTTGGGGAGCAAACCTTTGTGCAAAAACTTGAGGAGAAGGCTTGGTTTCAGCTTGCTGCAGTTCTCTATGCATTGTATGGAACGCTTTGCCATTGTGGTGGTGCTGAAGACTCTGAGAGAGTGTACAATCTCAGACCAATAATGAGTCCAGACACAAATACATGTAACAGATAAAGCCTGTAATTATGATATAAACACTGCTTCCTAAGATGATTATGTGGGTAATTTGAGTTCACATACATTAGGGCTTAGAATAATCTAAGCACCATATATTTTCTTTCATCTCTTGTTTTCTATATAAATGCATCCTTCCTTCCCCCCTTGGTGTCATCAATCTGGGGACTCTCCCTGCCTGCATTCATCCCTAGCAGATGAAGGAGTGCTAACCAAAAATAACTGAAGAAAGAAGCAATGCCTATAGAACAGCAGTGGCTGTATAAGAATATTTATATTCTAAAAGTGCAATGTTTCTCCCTCTGCCTCACAGTATTTTAATTTCCAACTTTATCTTCAAACTTCTATTTACTATTCCCTACATATCCTAAAGATTAATGGGATAGCACCAACATACTGCTTTGCCTGGTCAGGGCAAACAGGGTCACTTTGATGTCATCCATCAGGCACTATTTTGTGTCTTTGACCTACATCCAGCTACCAGTTCATGAAGCTTACTCTTAGAGCTGCTACCTGTCTGTCAAATTGTCTGCAAATGGCCTATGGTTTCAAATGCTTTCAGTGAGGCTGATGGGTAGTCAAATAACTCAGAAGACAATTTTATTACAACACCAGGATGACAAATATTTACACATTTCAGACATAAAGCAGTCCAGCGCTTTATTGCACTTTAATCAATTTTTTACAACTTACAGAGACATGAATGCCACATCTAGTCACTAGAGAACAGCAATCCTTCAAATGGAATTGAAAGAACCATTTGAACACTGGAAAGGCACTATGTCTTTCAATTAAAAAACATTCACTCAAAAGTCAAAGACCTCGCTATTATCAACAACAAAACTGAACAAAACCTCAGAATTATCTCTAAGGAAAATATTAATATTGATGGAAAGTCTATCTTTTGTGCATGAACATCTCTTTGTCTTATGGCCTCAATTATCTCTTATGCCTCATTTTTTATCCTACAGTATGCCTACTACCTTACAGTATCCTCAGAAGTCACTAAACAACACCATGAGAAATTCTCAAGGTCTGGTACAGAAATCACAGTAACAAATTAATTTTTAAAATTACTCCTGCCAGTATTTCTGTATGAATCACCTACCTATATCTTGCATATGCAAAGGTACGTTTTGGTAGCACAATAGATATATGTGTGTATTTTGAACAACTGGATCTAGTGGTAACTTTTAAACTTCACCTCTGGAGTGGTATCTAAAACATGACTGGGAAATATTCCCAGATTCAACAGCAAGAAAAAAATCTGGGAAAACAAATTAATGAAGACTAATCTGTCTATTCTGTTTTGATAAGGATGCTTCTCTAAATGGTCTAAAATGCTAAAATTTTTAGGCTGGTCTAGAAATCTCAAGAGATAAGACTTGTGAGTTTTCCAGGAATAAATACCATATATTGTGCTGAAACTGAGGAGATAAAAAGAAGATGTGGTTGAAGATCAAGGAAAGAGCAGAACTTAAAGATTTGCTATTAAGTTTGAGTTTGTTTGTAAAAATGGAAAACTGAGGCGTATAGAAGAGCCCCACACTATACTGAAACCCTGATATTTTATTCCTTTTACTGTTACTGCTGCTATGTGAGCCATAATGTAGTATTTGAAAGTGGGCAAAACTTTTGCTAACAAATCATGTGAAACTTGCCTGCTTTTAGGTTTCTTAACAAATTTAACTCTGTGTGTTAAAAGAGTTGTTAGGGTTCACAAATGTTTTGAATTAACTTGGGCCCACTTTGCTGAAAATCACATGAAACTCATTATTTTTAAAGTTTTGGTTGCAAAGTAGAAAAACGTTTGGCTTCCTAGGCTGACTTTGCTCTGACTTTTTATTCACTAGAGCGTGAAACTCTAGATGGGGACTGATATGAATTAAAACCACAAATGTTGTTCAGGAACATCTGTGGAGTGAAAAGGATAACTTTGGTACTAGTCTTCCTGTTTTTCTCTGTCGCTGATGCTGTACATAGCACATTTGGTTCTCTGCATGATGTATGTAGGCCTACCTGTGGAGAGCTGGACAGGAAAATTACCTACCTGCCTGACTTTGGGATTCAGGAATCAGAGAGGTGGGGGTAATGCAAACAGAAGCTTAAGACAAATGCTTCTTACTTGTTAATTAAGCCCAGATGATTTATATAGTAAAAGGGAAAATAAGGAAAGGACAAAAAATCCTTTCAAAGAAGATAAGTAAGCTGAGCACTCTGCAACTTGAATTTGAAAAGATTTATCCAGAGCCATAACTCATTACAAACAGAAAAAAAACTTGTTTTTAGAATTGTTTGCTTTGCTGAGTTACTCAAGAAACACTGTATGTTATCCCAGGTAATATGTCAGGATGGTTGCCTTGAAGATAATAAGACTGGATGTTAATGCTACATCTTATTTTCTTTCCATCTTCTACCCTTTTTCTAAGTTCAGAAGCTCTCCCAACTTCTTGCACAAAACAATTAGCAGCTGTTGCCAACCTCAGTTCTTCATCTTCAATTTCCTCATCTCTTGTCAAAAAAGAAAGAAGTAAGATGAATGCATTCATTTTTAGCTGAATTTTTGGAAGCATACTTGCAGGAACAGCTGACCTTAACCACGCTATACTACCTTCCTTTTTCCTTCTTTTAATCCACCATCTACAATAACTTGTGACTTTCCTGAGTATCTTACTTCAGTAATTTCCATCTTTCTCTGTCTACTGCAACCAAAATATATAAGCTTATGCTTCCCAATTTCTCTCTCTTTCCCCAGTAGTTTCATTTATATCTATATTTATTTCTTTCACCAAGTGTACAAAAGTCTTTTACTAGTTCTCAAAAAGGATTCATTTTCACCTCCTTCCTTTGGTGGTACGCATTTCTAAAAGTTTGTACCAGGAAGATGTGATAGACAGAATAAAGCTTTTCACAATATGGAGCTTCACACCCTTCAGGGCATGTTTCTTTCAGCTTCTTCAAGGAACATTTCATTTGCTCTGAACTTTGAAAATGAAGCTGTGGCTGCCAGTCATTTCCAGTCTTTCAGATCCTATTAAACCTCTTTGCCAGTATACTCTATTTGAAAGCTGAACTGATATATTTATTCTAGAGTTGGACTGTTTATCATAAATGGTAACAGGATTGAACCAAATACTAACTCACTCTTTATTCATGACTGTCCATATTGCTTACTAATTGTTACTATCTCTGCTTGCAGTATGCTTCACATTGTTTTCTTTTTGCAGTCTTCATCCATCTTTTTTATCAAAAGCTGCATTTGTCCAGGCTTGGCACTATGGGTACCATAGTGTCTCTAAATCTGCAGGGAATTGCTTTTGCTTATATCAGGAATAAATTAACTTTGCTGATGGGAGAAATAATACCACGCTGTTTGTGACATGAAGAATAGCGTAATAAGTTAGGATGAACTCTAAGCATTTTTAGAATCCACTTAACAAAGGAAAAAAGAATGACAGAGTTATGAGTTGAGGACAAAGACAGCTGTCATTTTACCTTGTAGAAGAACTGGAGGCAAAGTGATACTGCGAATGGGAAAAAAACCCCAATGACTGTGCATGATCAGAACAAGCTCTTAAACATAAAAAAATGGATTTCTTAGATGGTATTGCATGACATTTTAATTATTTGCATTGATTTAGAATCTACACTTGATTATTCAGAGTGTTGCAGTATAGTGGAGGGAAAAAAATTATTATTTCTGGACAGTGGAAAAACTTGGGTAATTTTGGTGTTAGCAAAAGGACAGGAGAAGGTGATGAGACTGTCACTGTGAAGCAGAGGGACTTGCAAGGCACTGAAGGGAATTAACTTGGATCCAACAGGACTTACCTAAGGTGCAGTTGCCAAGAGTGGTATCCAGAGGACGTGTTCAGTGACTGTGCTTTCTGGCACTTTGGTTCTGGAAGGTTCTACTAGCTTCAGCAAAGCACCATATTTGAGCTAACAAACCCTCGCAGAGAGCACAGCATGGTGCAGAGACACCGAGAAGCTGCACTCATACAGTGCCCAGATGCCAATGTACTAAACACTGCTAGATCCAAACTTACTGTGTGAGGAGCTGCAGATGGCATGGGGCAGAAGGGATGAAAAGCATCTCCCTCTTATGCACTTCTCGAGTGCACTCATTCAAAGTGCCGGACCCAGCAGGATGTGGCTGCTCAGCTTAGGCTCTGTTCCATGTGAAACATCCTTACCACCACCTGAACCAAGGCTTGCCCTGCAGCCTTGCAAAATTTGCAAAATCCCCTATTTAAATCTCTGACCGGTTTGAAATGTAGCAGCTTCTTCTTGGATATAGAATCGTAGAAACATAGAATCATTAAGGT